>VDFB02114128.1:0-59691 GCA_007258455.2 Sequoia sempervirens
CATCCATCTCACTCTTTTATCTTCCCATTCACTTGTCTTCCATCCTTCATTCCTCCTCGCACATGACATATCTAGAGTGGGGGCATCTATCTTCCTTTGCACTATAGTCCTTGGAGACATCATTCATCCTGTCCAATCACATCCTTGCCATCTCCCCATCCTCATCCTCCTATCCATCCATCAGAACACTCCCTTTCATATCCCCATCTTTGTCTTCCTACCAATCCCTTGTGTCTTCCCATCCTCGTCTTCTTATACATCCAAACCAAACCTTCCCCCTTATCATTCTCCATCCATCCTAGCATCTATCTATCTACCTAGCCAATCCCCTCTTTTCATCCCCCCATCCTTCACCCCCGGCGGTCCCACCCGGGCGGCGGACCTGTCAGCCCCCGCGGCGGCAGACCCGTCTGCTCGGTGGCGGACCCGTCCGCCCGGTGGTTGACCTATCCACCCCCGCAGCGGCGGACCCGTCTGCCTGACGGCGGACTCATCCGCCCGCGGCGGCGGACCCGTCCACGTGGCGACCGCCCAATGATCCCCCCCTGGCTCAAAAATACAAAAAAATTTCAAAATCCACCTCCGACCCATTTTCTAATTTTTCCCCTACCATCAAACCCATGTGTTGAAATTTTCAAAATTTATTGAAAAATCATATTTTTGAGGGTTTTGATTTTTACACCAAAACTTCCGGAGGCCATAACTTTTGACTCGGGTGTCCGTTTGAGCTGAAATTTGACAGGTGGTTGCATTAGGAGATAACGAGTGGATTCCCAATTGGTTTGTTTGAAATCCGTTGGAACCCATTTTGCCACATTTTTCAGGGCCTCAAACTTTCATCTTGGCCCTCAAAATCCCAATTTGGTGTTTTTTTCCAGCATTTTGACAAATCATTTTCACTCACCATGCAAAATGCATATCTCGCATCTGGGATGTTAGTTGGAAATTCATCCTATCTCAATAATATTTATTTCTTGGAAAAAATTTGGCCTCCCAAAAGTATATCCATAAGGTTTCCTAAAACGGCAAAATTTGACATTTTTTGAAAATTGCCAAATTTGGAAAAATCTGATTGTCAACACCTTACGTCCCTTAAATTCCAGAACTTGGTGTAGAATCAATCCCATCACATCCTCCAATAATTCTCATCTTCACCCAACCCAGCTATGAGCTTTCATCTAATCCCAATCTGAGCTTAACCAAAACCCTAATCTGGGCTTTAATCCATCTACAGTCAAGATCTTTGGATATCGAACAAAGTCTTAAGATCCCTCCCTCCATCTTCTTCAACTCTATCTGATAAATCCATTCACCCATTATGTGTAACCATTCATCTATTTCGAACCTTCATCTATCATCTCAAAACTTCATCGAACCTCCTATCATCTCAAACATTCATCAAGCCTCCTTCTATCATTTCAAACTCTCATTCAATAATCTTGATCAATCATTTACTCATTCTGAGTAATCTTCCATCTTCTCCATCTCCTATCCTTTCTCATCATTCATCTATCTATCATATCATCCTCCCAATTCATCTTTTGATTATTTGGATAACTATTCCATCCCTGAGCTTCGTGATCCCCATTCTCCCCATACAATCCAACATCATCTATATGGCATGTCATCCGCCCACTTCATCTTTGATGATTTGGATAACTATCCCATCCCTGAGCTTTATATAGTCACTATCCTCCAATCCAATCCAACTGGTCTATCTTGTCCCATCATGTTGGTCCAATCATTTTAACCCCTTATCTAGGGTTATCTCATCATCTTTCATCCATCACTTGTCTTTGGCCTGCTGTCGAACTACATTGCCCCTACGCTTTTATGTAGGCAAGGTCGATCATTTGATCCGCCCCTGGTGTTCCATCCATCATCGGTCTATATTTGTCCACTTTTCTCCTGTTCTCCATCCTATCTTGGTCATCCATCAAAATCTCCATCATGGTCTGTCGTCGGCCTTTTATCGAACTACGAGGGCTCTGCGCTTCCACGTAGGCAAGGCTAATCTTTGATCGGCCCCCGAGCCCCTAGGTCACTTGGATGTGTTAGTCTCCTATGTCACGTCGTCAAGCTATGCCCTTATCTAGCTGGATCTTAACAAATGAGATCCACTTGTATCATCAAATCCAATTAGTTCTGAGTATCCTGTGTCATATCAATCTTTTAATTTAGTATCCATCATCAGTCTCAATAGGATGCATCCTTCCTAATAGACCTCATCAATCCCATCCAACCCCTTGATTGATCCTGTGACAAAGGATGTTTGAAATTGATTGCGATCTTTTGATACTTTTGGCTTTTGTTTATCATTTGAGCTCCCTATCATCACTTGTCATCGTCGCCTTGATCCATCATATCATGGTGTACTTTGACTTGTCAACATAGGGGTGTATCTTGATCTTTTATGTCTTCTCAGTTGTCCCGCGTAGTACCCACCAAGATCCTTGAGGTCTTGTGTTACGCTGGGGCATCCTTGTGTGCTTGTGGTTATCCCAATACCTGGCCTGACCAAAGTCACCATGACTTTGGGGTGTTGGGATAGCCTTCTTGTTTGTTATGTTTGTTTTATGCATTAGACACTAGTCTGCCTTGGTTCTTCATACCTTGGCATCTTGTGTCTTATGCTATAGCAAAAATCAGTGCTTCGACGATGGCAAATTGCATTTGGATTTCATTTCCTCTTCATCCTCTCGTCTATCAAAATCCCCCCCATCCATTCATCTTTCATCACACTCCCCTCCCAATCTTCCATCACATTGCATCATCTTCTTCAACTCCTTGTATCAAATGCTCATCCATTTGAGAGCCCTCGTGTTCTCTTGAACCCATATGTCAATGTCCTGTTGGGGCATCCTTCATCCCTAACTTTCATATTTTTCCCCATCATCTTTTCCCTTCTAATCATTCCAAAGGAATATTTGGGGCATCTTTCTCAAATCTAACCATCTTCTTCTGGGTTCTATGTTTTTAATGATAACGAAATGATGCTTTTAGCGGTAACACATCTCAAAGAGGGGCAAAATGTAGACTTCTAAATTTGGACCTTGAATTTATATAAATTCATCACTTTGCGTCTTGTTTTCATTGAATTAAGTAACTGCTGCTTTATTATTTAATTAATATCTTAATTCACGCCAAATCCCTAAGGTATTTAATCAATACCTTATCTCTTTCAATCCTCCTTTCATCCAATTAAATTAAATAAATATTCCATTTATTTAATTCCTCCCTCATGTCACATCCTCCATCATTTTTATCTAATCTTAATCCTTCTTCCACAATCTCATCATTGGGATGTGCACATGCCTAATCCTTGATTGGAGGTGTCACATCCTCTATGCTTTTCAAGTTGGCTCTAATCTCTGCTTAGCCACCTAACCTTCCTCTAACCCCTCATCAGCTTGTCTAATCACCCCCTTTAGTCAAATCTTCCCATCCCCCAAGGAATTTTTAATTCCTTTTGTCTTCCCAAAGTCCTTTGAGGAATTTTTAATTCCACTCTCATCTTTCAAGGAATATTAAATTCCTTTTCTCTCCCCATGTCTTTGCCTTGTGTGTGTCCTTGAAGTCAACCTATTAAATGTTTTTTTTTGACAAGAGCATCTCCATTCCCCATGTGAATTTTTAATTCACCCTTTAATCCCCCCAATGCACTCAAAGGATTTTTGAATTCTTCACTTCTTCCACATGTCCCTCTCATATTCTTTATTCTTTCCCCTCTCCCCCATGAGGGATATTTGAGGAATTTTTCATTCCTCACATGTCCTCCTCACCCAATAGGGACAAGGACCTCCTTTATGAGGAGATCTTGTCCAATCCCAAGGTACTTTGTACCCCCTTCCATGTCATGTACTATCCTTCCACCTCATGTCCACTTCACCTTTTAGGGCTATATCACATGCCACATGTCAAGATGTGAGGGCTTGTGAGTTCTCAACTCACCTTAGCCCTACATCTTGATCATTGGTGGCTCAATCTTGGCCATCCATCTCCTTTAGGAATTCTCAAATTTCCTATAAATACCCCCTCTTTTCTCTCATTTGGGAGGGAGATAATTTTGCTAGCCAAACTCTTACAATTTTATTTCTCAATCTACACTTAGTCATTTTCATGTTTTCGTCCACTTGCACCCATCTTCACATCCTCATCTAGTTTGCATATCTTGTCATCCAAGGAGCATACACATCAAAGATCGAAGGGCCAACCAAAGGATCGATTCGATACAAGGTATAATGTTCCATTTGTTGCTTTTATCTTGTGTTGTTTCCAACTTAGGCTAATCTTGAGGTGTAGGTTGTTTTGGTGTTTATTTGCACTCTTTTACTTGCTGCTCGTTTTCTAACACTCACATTCGACCTATCACATAGTGATAGTGGAAACATAGATTCATGAAATTATAATAATATTGCAGCACAATTTAGTCATAAATAAATAATAGAAAAGATTAAACAAATTAATAGAATAACATTTAACAAGATACAAATTTACATGGTACAATCTTGACAATATGTCAAGGAAACATTCACGAGGTAACGTATCGATATTCTTATAGTTAAGAGAAATTGATTACATTCTCCAAGAAATTGTTGTTATTCAATTACTTATTTTCCATTAAACGATATAAAGATATATATAATATCTTCAAGATAATAACCACCATCAAACTTAGAAAAATATAGATTTTTTCCCTTTAGAAATTTATGAATTATCTCTTAAGGAAAATAAAGATTTTTATAAGATGATTTTTGTTTTATTGTTTTAATTTATTGTCATTATCCAATAATCTCCACATGACAAAAAATTACCCTATACTTTTCCATGTTCATTCATCACCTTTTCTATATTCCAAGAGAATCCAAACTTCATGTCATCTTCTCTAAGTGTACTAGTTTTTTTAAAATGTCTACACAAGTTTCTGGTGTATGAACTTTCTCAAAAACTACTCCACCTCCATCAATAACATGTCATACAAAATGGTATTTAATTACAATATGCTTGGTTGTACTATGATAAGATGGATTTTTAGCCAAATGGATAACACTTTGACTATCACAAAATACAATCACCTTGTCCTGTACTTTTCCAAACTCACCCAAAAGACCTTTTAACCAAATCTTCTCATTGCATGTAGGTGATACAACCATATAATCAATCTCATTAGTGGATAAAATAATTTTTTCTTTAAACTTTGACATCCAAAATATAGGCCCTCTTGTAAAACTAAAGACATAACTTGAAGTAGATCTCATTTTTTCCAAATCACTAGTCAAATTTAAACCAACATAACCACAAACTGTACCACAACCATCAAAGGTAATACAATAATCACATATGAGTCTAAGATACTGAATTACACATGATTGTAGTTTCTAGTAGGCGTACATTAATAAAGGGTTGGGGGCTAAAGGGCACTCTAGTAGGCTAATTAATCTAGGGTGGGAGGATTTTATAGTTTGGGGGGTGAGGGAAAAGAGTTAGCCCCACCCAGTGCTTGTCCTTTGCTTAGTTCCTTGCTTGTTACTGGTGTGAGCTTGGAAACTCATCACTCACTGCTACCCAATGCTCTTTACTTGGATTTTTCATTTATTTACTAAAAACACCAATTAGATGTGAAATATTTGGTCTTGTACATACCATCGCATACATTAAATTTCCTAATATATTAGAATATGGTATATAAGAAATATAATCATTTTCTTCTTTATTACTGGTGTCACATTTTCATAAATATTATGAGGATCTTCTCCACATATTTTTGTTACAATAACCAAATCTTACCATGTTCCTTGTCTCTATATATTTCCATTTTTGTTGCTCCTAGACCCTTCATATAATAATTTTCTACCCAACTCATCATTTAATTTGTTGATCTCAACTATGCTTTTGCTTGCTACAAGAATATCATCAATATAAAACATCAAGATAATGAATAAACCACTTTTCAAAATTTTAGAGAAAAAATAATGGTCATACTCACTCCATGTAAAATGTTATCTCACCATGAATGAATCAAGCTTCTTGTACCATTACATGGATGATTGCTTCAAGCCATATAGTGACTTCATGAGTTTGCAAACAATTTTTTTGTTCTTATCTTGAACAAACCCTTCTAGTTGTTCCATATATATCTCATCATCCAAATCTCCTTGTGTAAATACAACCCAAATAGAAACAAACTTAACAACTGGTGAATTTTTTTTATGAAAATCAATACCTTTCTTTTGAGAATGCCCTTTTACTACTAGTCTTGCTTTATACCTTTCAAATTTACCATCAACACCCTTCTTTAGTTTGTAGATCCATTTGCAACCAACAAATTTCCTACCTTTTTACGAGTTCTCCCATCTCCCATGTTTTATTCTTCTCTAAGGCATCCATTTCTTCTTTCATTGCTATTTTCTATTTACCACTTTTAGTACCATCCATTACTTCCTGATAACAACTAGTTTCCCATCGTAAGAAATAAAAGCAATAGATGAAACATAATCATCATATATTTTAGGAGAATTTCTAACCTATGTAGATCTCCTTAGAGAATTTTGTGGTATTTCCATATTTTCATGTATATTTTTTGCATCCTCATCTTCTTCAAAATCTACTTATTTCTCCCTATTTTTTTTGTAAATGGATGAGTTTCCAACTAATTTTTTTCATGTTATGATATTTGTTCCTATTTTATTCCAACTTCTACTGTCTAATTTTATGAGAGGAGATTCATCAAATACTAAATCTTTACTAAAGGAAGACTTTTCCCTATCTTCATCCAGGAACCTGATAGCTTCTAGGTTCTGGTTAGGCTTAGGTCATTAACTAAGCGCTGTTTCAACTCCTCTCCAAGAGTTTCTCAACTTTGTGCTTCACCTTGAAAGACTAACACCAATTGAATTAGCAACTTTCTCCTACACTCAAAAGACTCTAAGTACCAACATCACAAAACACATTGAACTACTTGCAAGGGTGCTAAGATATTGGAAACATGCATTTCACATCCAATTAGATCCATATTGGATGGTCTTCAATCTTCCTTCTTACCGATTCCAAGATTTGGTCTTGAAGAGGCCTAATCCCTTCTAGCCCTTGACAGTGTCCTTTTTGCCTTTCTTGCTCAAACTTTCCAAATAACCTAGAAAAAAAATTTCACATTCAGATACCCTTTTTGGTCTTCTAAAATATTTACCAAGTTTCAAACCCCTGACTCCTCCATACACTGGTTTCCTTCAATCTAGGTCAAATAGGCTAATAGGCCTAATTACTAGGGTTTTTATGATTTCTTGCTCCTCTCTCACACAAATGGATTGACTAGACCTCAATCCTTCTAGCACACTTAGATATGACTATACCCCACCTGGAACTGTACTTGTTCCATACGGTATCTCTTTCCCCTGCCTATATTCTTGAATTTTTCACTATCAAACCTCTAACCGGACTTCCCAAGCTCGCCTAGGGTTTGATTTTAAAAATAATTGCTCGACTCCACATGACTCCTACTACTAAATATGTACAAATACATGGCTCCCATAACAAATCCATCTATTCTCAGGAAGATCCCGTGGCTAGATTTCATGGGGGAGCCATAAAAAGGCAAACTGGTCAGGACATGACTAGAATAGACCCTTAGACCTTAACCTATGAATTCAAAGCACCATATCAACTCAAAAAAACTTGATTATAGAATGGAAAATGCTCAAGACTACTCTATGAACACAAATCTAATGTCAAATCAATACATCTAACTCATCTAATAGCACTGTCACTCAAAAAAAATTGATATACATAGAAAATGCAGAGTTCTTCTATTCCAACAAAATCCAAAACTTGATTACAAGTCTACATACATGAAATTTGAGCCACACACTCTCTTTAGATTCCATTTACCACCTTTTTAGGGTCTGTTGGTCGATTCCCCACTTCCTATCTTTTAGGGGATCCAAGATAACCGAGTTGCATGCAACATGACAAATGTTGTCAAGGCAACTTTTAAACAACTTTTTGCAACTTATCATTGTGCCATCATCCTAACTCCTAGGACCTCTAACTCCTTGATTCCAAGCATCCAACTCCCTTAACTGCCTCTTGGCATCTTCTAACAACATAGATGTGTTTAGAACATAATTAAGACTCCAATCCCATTTTAAGCTACTAAGGCTAATTAAAGCTAAACTATCAATGATGAGTAAACTTTAGTGAATCTTAGTCCTAATGACTAATTCACCCAACCACAAAAATGACCTTCTAAGGTCCAAATCAACACACACAATTACTCTGACTTGGCTAAGGTCAAATACAAGCCAAAATTTCTTAAACTATGGAGGTTAGCCTAGGTGCTCCTGCACCATCCTCCCCAAAACAAAAGAGTTCAATCCACCCTTGGATTGAGTAAGTTGAGATCAATTCCCAACTTATTGAACTCTGATTCTTTGATCCACACTACATCAGCATCAGGTTGACCATGCCATTTTATCAGATGTTCCTTATATTCATTGGTTCTAGTCTTCTTATAGACCCTAGTATCCAGTATACTGTCAGCTTGTTTGACTATAGCAGAAGGTAGTTTGAGCTCTTCCACATCTTGGATGACTTCATTGAGACTTTTATCCATGTCTGGTGGTGGTCCTTTGTAATGAACCAGGTCTGCAATGTTAAAAATAGGGGACAATCCACTGTCATCGGGTAGCTGCACTTTAAAAGAATTGTTTCCATATTTTGCCAAGATAGGTCAAGGACCTATCCTCTTCATTTGCAACTTGTGAGGAACTCCTTTTTGCAACCTGGACTTTTTTAGATGCACCATCACCAAGTCTCCAACATTGAACTGCACTTCTCTTCTATTCTCATCCACCTTAGTCTTATGCTTCATGTTGTTTTCTGCCAATTTCTTCCTAACTATATCATGAATCTCCTGCATTGCATAAGCAAAATCATCAGCATATCCACTTCCCTTGATTCCATCCTTTAAGTCTCTTAGCTCATAGACTCCTCTAGGATGTAGACCATAGACAATTTCAAAGGGACTCTTCCCTGTTGATTTGTTCATAGTGTCATTATAAGCATATTCATCTTGCTCAATCAACTGATCCCATTGTTGACCATACTCCTTGGTCAAGCACCTTAATAAATTTCCAAGAGTTCTATTAACAACTTCAGTCTGACCATCAGTTTGGGGATGGTATGCAGATCCAAAAGATAGATTAGTGCCCAATCTCTGCCAAAGAGTCTTCCAAAAATGGCTCATGAACTTGGTGTCTCTGTCTGACACAATGCTTATAGGTAACCCATGTATCCTTACTATCTCTTTGAAGAAGAGAGAGGCTATTTGATTGGAATCATTTGTTGTTTTACATGGCACAAAGTGAGCCATCTTGCTGAATCTGTCCACAACTACATAAACACTATCCATGCCTTGCCTTGTCTTGGGTAACCCAACTACAAAATCCATACTCAAGCACTCCCATGGCCTGGTAGGAATAGGAAGTGGTTGGTATAGGCCTGCATTTGAAGAAGTACCTTTGGCCTTTTGACACACTATACAACTCTCCACATACCTCCTAACATCTAGGTTCATCCTTGGCCAATAATAGAACCTTTGAACAAGTTCTTGAGTCTTTGTGATCCCAAAGTGACCACTCAATGCACCATTATGCTTTTCTTGTATCAAATTCTCTCTAATAGAGCCTCTAGGGACACATAACTAATTCCCTTTAAACAAAATATCACTTTTCAAAGTATATTCAGCATATTTACTATGAAAATGATTCTTGTATTCAGCACATACCTTATAAATGTCTACAAAATCTTCATCATCTGCATACAGATCCTTGAAATGATTTATCCCCATGCTCTTCAACTGAATTTCTTGTATGGTGAGGACTCTTCTACTCAAGGCATCTGCCACCTTGTTGAGTACTCCTTTCTTGTGCTTGATATTGAAAGTTTAAGCTTGCAGGTATTCCACCCACTTCATGTGTCTGTGACTCAATTTCTCTTGTGAATTTAGGAAACTAAGTGCTTGGTTGTCTGAATACACTATGAATTCCTTAGGAAGCAAGTAGTGCCTCCATTTCCTTAAAGCTTGGACCAATGCATACATCTCAAGGTCATAAGAAGAATACTTCTTCTTGGCTTCACTTAACTTCTCTGAATGAAAAGCCACCGGTCTGCCCTCTTGAATGAGAACAGCTCCAATAACCACATTGCTTGCATCACACTCTATAGTGAATAGCTTCTCAAAGCTTGGTAACACCAAAACAAGTTGGGTAGCTATCTTTTCTTTCAACAACTCAAAACTTTTGTTAGCTTGCTCATTCCATACAAATTTAGTCTTCATCCCTCCTTTAATGGTATCCAACATAGGAGCACAAATAGCACTAAATTGTCTTATGAACTTCCTATAGTATTGAGCAAGGCCATGAAAACTTATCACCTCTGTTGCTGTCCTTGGAGTAGGCCAATTGAGGATGGCTTCCACTTTGCTACTGTCCATCTTCAAGTTTCCATGGGATAGTACAAATCCAAGGTACACCAGCTCTGTTTTGATGAATTCACACTTTTCTAAATTGATCATCAATTTCTCCTCCTGCAGCTTCTTGAAAATCAACTCTATCTGTTGGAGGTGCTCTTCTCTTGTTTTGTTATAAATTAGTATATCATCAAGATACACCACTACAAATTTACCAATGTAGTTTTTGAGGATTTCATTCATGAGCCTCATGAATGTGGAGGGGGCATTAGACAACCCAAATGGCATAACCAGCCACTCATATAAACCCTCATTGGTTTTGAAATCTTTTTTCCACTCATCCCCCTCATGTATTCTAATTTGGTGATAACCACTCTTTAATTCTATCTTGGTATAGTACCTAGCTTCACCTAGACAATCCATGAGGTCTTCAATCCTAGGGATAGGGAACCTATACCTAATGGTTATCTTATTTATGGCCCTTGAATCAGTACAGAGCCTCCATTCTCCTCCCTTTTTAGGTGCTAAGACAGTGGGGACTGAACATGGGCTGATACTCTTCCTAATGAGACCTTGGTTTAGGAGTTCTTGTACTTGTCTAGCTATCTCCTCATTTTGTTGAGGGGTCATCTTGTAAGTTGCCTTATTTGGTAGGGTAGCCCCTGGTATCAAGTCTATCCTATGACTTATGGCTCTTTTAGGGGGTAATGTTGATGGTTGTCCACTACTCACAATGCCTTCATAGGTCTACAATATTTTCTGTATTTCCTTAGGTAACTCTGGCTTCTTAGCTGCTTTGTCATTACTTATCTCTCTTGGCCTTAGCATCACTGCATAACCAACTCCTTCTCCTTCTTCCAAGGCTTCTAAGAACTCTTTTTCACCAACCATGAGCAATTTATGACCTGCTATATGCACCTCTGCATCCTCTAACAGTTACTGAATTCTAAATGTTACCTTATCCTTCTTGAAAGTGTAAGAGTTCTTGACTCCATCATGCATATCTTGGCGATCAAATTGCCATGGTCTACCTAGGAGCAAGTGACATGCATCCATAGGTAACACATCACACAAGACTTTGTCCTTGTACCTTCCAATTGAGAACTCCACCCATGCTTGTTCATTTACCAAGACATGTTGACCTTTATTGAGCCATGTGACCTTGTAAGGATTGGTGTGGGGTATCCTTGTCAACTTCAACTTGCTGACTGTCTCCTCTGACACAATATTGTCAGTAGACCCTGAGTCAATGATGACTCTACATACTTTCCCCATCATCTTACACTTTATCCTAAACAGGGACCTCCTTTGGCTTGATTCTTCTTTAACAGGCTCCTTGATCAAAGTTCTCCTCATCATGAGGTTCTCACCTTCCTCAGAATTCAATGGTACTTCAGAATGTTTCTCTATTGCAGTTGTCTCATCATGAACTACATTAGTTCTCTTATCACCTCCATGAGAAGTTCTACCTTTCTCTGGACACCTATAATTCGGGTGTCCCATTTGATTGCAGTGCTAACACTTCATATTGGTAAAGTAACTACCTCTTCCTTGTCCACCACTTCTTCCTCTAGAGCTAGAGCCTCTTCCTCTACCACCTCTACTAGAGCTTCCTTCTTGCTGCTCAAAGTACCTGACTTCTCTTTGAGCCCTTGATTCTGAACTTCTTCCACCATAACCACCTCTTTGTCCTCTACTGTCTTTTCCCTTACCTCTACTCTTGGAGGTTTTCTCTTGCTTCTTTTTTCCCTTCTCCTCTATCTTTAAGGCCATTTGATAACATTGGCGAATGGTTTTGAAGTTCACTAGGCTCATGTCTTCTTGAATAGACCACTTGAGTCCATTCAAATACCTTGCTAACTTGATGCTTTCATCTTCCACCACCTTTGATCTGAGGCACAACTTTTGGAATTCCTCGGTGTATGTTTGGACATCCATATATTTTTGTCTAAGATTATGTCTCCTCCTATGCAACTGGACTTCATAGTCATTAGGTAAGTAGGTCTACTTGATCTTGGTTACCATGCCTCTCCATGTAACTATAGGACCCTTTCCTTCTTTCTCTCTTTCAGCTTGCACAAACTTCCACTATGTGAGAGTTGAACCTCTCAACCTTGACTTGGCCACCTTTAATTTTTGGGCCTCTATTATACCATCACATTCAAAGTGATTCTATATGCTTTCAATCCAGTCCATGACTGAATCAGGATCCATTTGTCCACTAAATAGTGGCACTCCTTCCAAAGCTTTGCCACTTAAGGCCTGCAGTGCCTTCAAGAAGGGTTCTTCAGCAAGGACAGGGTCAGGTTTTGGAGCTTCCTCCTCCACATCCAATTCCTTTTCCTTTTCTTCCTGCTCTTCCTTCAGTTCTATTTTATCCTTTACTTTGTCTACTATTTCTTGGACTTCATCCAAGAGCTTCTCCATTCAAGACAACCTTTCTCTTAGCAGTTGGTTATCCTCCTCTTGCTCTTCTACCTTCTTGGCTAACTCAGCATTAGTCACCATGGTTCTGTCTTCCTTTGGTGTGTTCTCTCCTACTGATTCAGTGGGTTGCAACATCAATCACAAGCCTGATCAAACAAGGCTCTGATACCAATATGGTGTGTGTTCCCTGGTTTGCTTGCACAACTAGCTAGGAAGACTTTTCCCTATCTTCATCTAGGAACCTGATAGCTTCTAGGTTTTAGTTAGGCTTAGGGCATTAACTAAGCTCTATTTCAACTCCTCTCCAATATTTTCTCAACTTTGTGCTTCACCTTGAAAGACTAACACCAATTTGAACTAGCAACTTTCTCCTACACTCAGAAGACTCTAAGTGCCAACATCACAAAACACCTTGAACTACTTGCAGGGGTGCTAGAGATACTCGAAACATGCATTTCACATCCAATTAGATCCATATTGGATGGTCTTCAATCTTCCTTCTTACCAATTCCAAGATTTGGTCTTGAAGAGGCCTAATCCCTTGTAGCCCTTGATAGTGTCATTTTTGCTTTTCTTGCTCAAACTTTCCAAATAACCTAGAAAAAAAAATTCACATTCAGATACCCTTTTTGGTCTTCTAAAAGATTTACCAGGTTTCAGACCCCTGACTCCTCCATACACTAGTTTCCTACAATCTAGGTCAAATAGGCTAATAGGCCTAATTACTAGGGTTTTTCTGATTTCTTGCTCCTCTCTCACACAAATGGATTGACTAGACCTCAATCCTTCTAGCACACTTAGATATGACTATACCCCACCTAGAACTATACTTGTTATGTACGGTATCTCTTTCCCTTGCCTATATTCTTGAATTTTTCACTATCAAACCTCTAACCGGACTTCCTAAGCTCGCCTAGGGTTTGATTTTAAAAATACTTGCTGGACTCCACATGACTCCTACTATTGAATATGTACAAATACATGGCTCCCCTAACAAATCCATCTATTCTCAGGAAGATCCCGTGGCTAGATTTCATGGGGGAGCCATAAAAAGGCAAACTGGTCAGGACAGGACCAGAATAGACCCTTAGACCTTAACCTATGAATTCAAAGCACCAAATCAACTCAAAACAACTTGATTACAGAATGGAAAATGCTCAAGACTACTCTATGAACACAAATCTAATGTCAAATCAATACATCTAACTCATCTAATAGCACTGTCACTCAAAAACATTCAGTATACACAGAAAATGCAGAGTTCTTCTATTCCAACAAAAGCCAAAACTTGATTACAAGTCTACATACATGAAATTCGAGCCACACACTCTCTTTAGATGCCATTTACCACCTTTTTAGGGTCTGTTGGTCGATTCCCCACTTCCTATCTTTTAGGGGATCCAAGATAACCGAGTTGCATGCAACATGACAAATGTTGTCAAGGAAACTTTGTAACTTTTTGCAACTTATCATTGTGCCATCATCCTAACTCCTAGGACCTCTAACTCCTTGATTCCGAGCATCCAACTCCCTTAACTTCCTCTTGGCATCTTCTAACAACATAGATGTGTTTAGAACATAATTAAGACTCCAATCCCATTTTAAGCTACTAAGGCTAATTAAAGCTAAACTATCAATGATGAGTCAACTTTAGTGAATCTTAGTCCTAATGACTAATTCACCCAACCACAACGATGACCTTCTAAGGTCCAAATCAACACACACAATTACTCTAACTTGGCTAAGGTCATATACAAGCCAAAATTTCTTAAACTATGGAGGTTAGCCTAGGTGCTCTTGCACCAGTATTAGGATCCCACAATTTGTATTGCTAAATTTCAGCAACATAACCAACAAAAATATATATGTTCAATTTGGGGTCCAATTTAGAATGTTGATCTTTAGAGATAAGAGCATATGCATCACAACCAAAAAAATTAAATTTGAATAATTAAAAAAATGACCTATCTATACTTCTTTGAGAATCTTACAATCTATTCCAACTGATGGTGACTAATTTACCAGATAGAAAGATGTAGAGACTACTTATTCCCACAAATCTTGTTACAACTTGGAATTATTGATAATTCTCTTTGCTCTCTAGAAGAGTCATATCCATGCATTCAACAACACCATTTTGTTGAGGCTCATGTAAACAATGGTTTTATGCCTTTCGATCCCTAATTCCTTACAATAATTTTCAAAATCCAAAGATGTGAACTCACCCCCATTGTTTAATATTAAGAACTTGATTGATATGTCAGTACTATTTTCAACCAAAACTCTAAATTGCTTAAATACAATAAGCACATCAACTTTACTTTTAAGAATATAAACCCACACCTTTCTATAGTAATTATTTATAAATGTCACAAAATATGATGATCCTCTAAAAGAAACTGAAGGGGATAGCTCCCAAATATTTGAATGAATACAATCTAGAATGCCATTACTTGTATGACTGCCTGCTTAAAATTTTTGTCTCGATTTCTTCCCAAAAACACAATGCTTGTAGAAATTCAAATTTAAAGATTTTAAATCTGGAAGTAACTTATAGTTTAACAATACCTTCAACCTTTTCTTTCTCATATGACCCAATCCATGATACCATAAATGAGTAGATTCATTTATTTCTTAGATACCACAACTGCTTCATTTATTATAATACTCCCTTTTATATCGTAAAGGTTCCTAATATTTGTAGCCTTGATGACCACCAAAATACCTTGGACACTTTTAGCACTTGATCCATCTTGACATGTAAATTATAGCCTCCAAAATCCAAAACTTCCAAGGAATTTTTTTTTAGTTATGTTACAATTCTTACCTCTGTTAATATCCTTATAATACCATCAAACATTTTAACATTAATTCTCCCAATCCCTATAGTCTTACAAGAAATATTATTTCCCATAAGAACAACACTACCATCAATAGATTGGTAAGAAGAAAACCAATTCATATGTGGAAACATGTGATTAGAAGATTTTAAATCTAATAACCATTCCTCGTGATATTGTAAGGTGTTACAAATGGATAATACATCATCGACCATTCCTAAACTTGTCTCAACTGGATTTCCTTACTTCTTGGAGACATCATTGTCTTCTTTCCTCTTCTGACAATATTTCTTGAGATGTCCTGATTTATTGCAATACCAACATTTTCCTTTACACCTTTTTTTTCTTTTGACTTAGATTTGGATGTACCTTTCAAATCTTCCCTTTTCTTCTATGGATCAACCCCTAGCCACCATTTCTTCTAGTGTGGAGGCTTCTATGTTATATTTCCTTTGTACTATTCAAAAAAGAAAAGCTCCCACAACACAATCAAATTTGAGGATATTAGTTATGCTAAAGCTAATAGAAGTGACTAAATGATTCCAAGATTTGAACAATGAACACAATATCATGACTATTGTGTCTTCATCTTCAATTGTTACATGGGCATACTAGTTAATTAACACATCAGAGTATTAAAAATATTTAAATGATCAACAATTTGTGTACCTTACTTTATTTACAAACATTACAACCACCTCTTCAAGTAGATCTTGTTTGTCAAGGATTTTGTCACATAAAGACTCTCCATTCTACTTCATAAGCCTAAAAATATTTCATCTCCAACAATATTGAAAGGAACATCATTTTCTAAACATAATTGGATTGTTCCAAGAGCTCTTATTTCAAGATCCGCCAAGTCCTCATCAGTCATATTCATCTAGGTTTCTTTGAATTTTCTATCAATGCCTAGTGAAATCATTGTTGCGGTAACAAAT
Source organism: Sequoia sempervirens (assembly GCA_007258455.2). Classification (NCBI taxonomy): domain Eukaryota; kingdom Viridiplantae; phylum Streptophyta; class Pinopsida; order Cupressales; family Cupressaceae; genus Sequoia; species Sequoia sempervirens. The sequence continues at coordinate 16,671 of VDFB02114128.1, forward strand.
CACACATATTGAGCTTCCATAGCTCAAATTCATTCTTCCTTTGATGTTCTAAAACACACACCAAATCCCACCAAATCCTGACATAGATGTTGTAAAATAATTTCTCTGATACCACTTGTCGTGTAAGCATAACTGTAAACTTACCAAATTAAAATAATATTGCAGCACAAGTTAGTCATGAATAAATGATAGGAAAGATTAAATAGAATAATATTTAACAACACCCAAATTTATGTGATAAAACTTTGACAATAAAGCAAGGAAAAATCCATAGGGAAATGCATCAATATTCTTATTTCTTAGAGAAATTGATTACAATCTTCATGCAACTACTAGTATTCAATCATTTATTTTTCATTAAAGGCTACATATATATAAATACATATATACATACATACATACATATGCATATATACATACATACATACATATACATACATACATATACATACATACATACGTACACACACACACATACATACATGCATACATACATACATACATACATACATACATACATACATACATACATACATACTTACTTACTTACTTACTTACATGCATACATACATACATACATAAATACATACATACATACATACATACATGCATACATACATACATAAATACATACATATATAAGATAACAACCACTATCCAATTTAGAAAAATATAAATTTTTTCCCTTAAAGAAATTATGAATTATACCTTAAAGAAAAAACATATTTTCATAAGATTTGTGTTTTATTATTTTAATTTTTTGTCAAATGTATCCAACAAAAAAGAGGACCTATTCTAGACCATTACTTTGTTTAGGAATGGGATTGTGAAAGATAACATGGAGATTTATACTTTCTTTATTTTTGATTAAGTAAGCAGAGATTTTGAAAGGGTCGTAATCCCTTTTACATCAAAGGATTTTTTCAAACGAATCTTACAACTGGGGAAAATAACCCGATAAAATAGACTATCCAAACACAACAACCAGTCAGGAACAATTAGACAAGAACAACCACAAAAAAAAAACTAGTAGCATGAACAAAGCCACTAGGACCAAACAAAACAGAGACAACCAAACATATAAAAATAGTTTAAGCTCCAAAGCTTGAAACCAACAACTTTTCCTTCAAAGACATCTCATCAAAGACTTTTTTAGGAGTAAATTGATTTTTCTTTTGCACAACTATCAAGGGAGTATCAAAAACTAGATTAGAAATAGAATAGAAGGAGCCTCAAGGGAGGCATCACACACCTCATAGCCTAGGAACAACCAAGTGTTGAACTAGTTCTATAGAATCCATTGGAGAAACAACACCATCAACAACAGGAGTCGAAGAGGTAGGGGCCTCAAAGGAGGAAACACATATGGTAGATGGGACATCCTTATTTTGAAACAGAGCAGTAGAATCCACCGAAGAAAAAACATCATCAGAAAAAAGATTATTTGTTTGAGCGGGAGGTGGAGGCTTTGAATCGTCACTATCAGAAGGAGAGTCTACATCAGGGTAAACGGTTAGATGATCCTTATGACCATTCTTCCACCAAGTGGAGGAAGAAACAAGATGATGGCCATTAGACCAGTCACAAGCCAAGTTTCTAATAGAAAAACAACATCTACAGTGGAAGGCGATACCTTCGTAATCCACAAGTTGAGACCAAGACTAGCCATTAACCTCAAGCACCACCTCACTAAGTAAAGCTTGAGACAAATCTACCTCCACCAAAATCCTAGAAAAGGAGGTATGAGTAAAATTATTGTTGCCATGATCCACCTTTAAGAACCTACCAAGAGCATTACTAATGCCCTCATAAGCAAGGGAGTAGTAGAACTACAAGGGGAGATACAACAATCTTACCCAAATAGGCATTACATCAATAGGTTCCTTCAAAGGGTTGAAGGAATGGACCCAAGGCCTCATGGATAGGGGGTGAGAATCCCATACCCACAAACCATGATCTAAAATTTATTTTCTATCTTTGGAAGAACTAAAACCAATAACAAAGAATCCTTTAGCAAAAGGATAGATCTCCATTATACCTTCCACAACAAGAGGCCAATTTCTAGAAATCCAAAGGTGTAGATCAGGGAGTGAGGGCCACAAACAATAGAACCTATAGATCAAGGAATTCTTGGAAAAAAATTTGAAATGCATTTTGAAACTTCCTTACCCATAGAAATCATAGGAGAAGCAACTACATGAGGGTGCACAGAGCTTTCCCCAACCTTTTTATTCCAAACAACATCCATGAATGAGCCTGAAATATTTCCTTTCACTACATAAGACCCACCCTGAGATCCCACAGCCGAACACCCAACCATAACCCCCTCCTTTGAGATCTTTGAAGCCGTAACAGAGAGATGTACCACTAGGCTACACCTAGGTAGAGAGCAGGCAGGAGACAAGGGAGCGACACGTGAGCAAGGAGGTTGAGTATTCAAAAACCTTGTTGGGTGGGAAGGCCTAGAGATGTAACAGGTTATACTTTCTTTGTTGGCCAAATTTAATCTCTTCTTTTACCTCCCCAAAATTGATAGATTACAAGAAATGACCTCTAGTCTTAGGAAAATTGTTCATTACAGGCCATAGCTAGTTAGATTTTGGCTTGTCTCTTGTCTACAAAATGTAGACACATAAAAATGACCTAGGCCTTCGATCTGCATTTTTCTATGATGACCACGCTTCTCCCTCATGTAATAAAAGTATTAATTATTCCTCTATGATTATTTAAATAAATCAATTACATTTATTTATTTAAATACGCCACTAATTAATCCTTATTCCCTCCAATTATTTAATAACATTACCATTTATCCTTCAATCAAATAAAATTATTCATTTAACCCACTTTGCATCCCACAAGTAAATAATTAAAACATTTATTTATTTCCTTTTGTCTTATTCCCATTTATGAATTAAATCATTATTTAATTCATAAGTCAACTTTCCTCTATAAATCAAATAATTTATATTATTATTGGATTTTCCAACTACCTCATTTATGTGCCAAATCTTTTCCTTATCTCATTTATTCTCCACCATTGATCTAATTGCTTTCAATTAAATTTCAACCTTTCATTTCAAAGCTTGCTCTAACTTTGACTTAATGTTTCCCTAACCCTAATACTCCTTATCACATTGAATCCTAGCCTTTGATCTTAGGTTTTGGGTATGTGCAGGATCATCATTGAAAAAACAAGCCCTTAAGTGGCAAAAAATTCAGAAAAATCAAAGTTAGGCAACTTGATGTAAAAATTTGAATAAGTTATCTATATTATTTCAAAAATATGTAAGTATATAATCTGTAGAAAATTAAATGTAGTTTCTAAACTACTAGGTTTGTTTTTTTTTTTTAAATCTATTTGGTGAAAATTTGAAATTTCAATGTAGTGGTACTTAAATTTGGGAAAAAAAGAAGTAGGTGTCTGTAACCACCCTAACCACAATAAAATGATAATATTTTTTTACAATATTTTAGGTATAAGTAGAGGACTCATGCCCCAATGTGATGCATTTTTTTTTTTGTAATTTTTTTACAAGTAGATAATTAATTATGATTTTTTTATTACGACTTTTTAAAAAATATAAAAAACTCGTATGTCTAACCACCTTAACTTGGTCAAAGCTTCATGAAAATCAATTTTTATTTTTTTAATCCTATATTATGCGAAGCATAGAATGTGACGTGCATGTTTTGGATTCAAAAAATGTGATACTATTTGAAAGCTATAGATGTTTTTCAATCAGCCTATCAATCAGGACTTTAGTCATAATTTGAATAGAAAATGAATAATAATTGCTTATTAAATTCAAATTAAAGCATAATTTATATTGGTGGAAAGCTGAGAATCTCCTTTAAAAACCCTTTTTGTTTCATCAATTTTGGGTAAAAAAATAGTCGCCAACCACATACCCATCATATTGTTACTTTTTGGCCCATCATGATCCTGCACATACCCTTTTTGTAAAATTTTAATCCTAGGCATCCATTTTCAATTTGGAATCTTTAAAAGGGCTCTCTCTATTCATTTTAGACACACAAAATTATTTTCATAGACACACAACATGCTTGAGAACTCCAAGTACTTGAGCATGTACAATACTTCAATGCTTTGCTAATCTTAGTCACAGATTGTAGTTGCACTTAAATCTAAGGGTAATCATATGATTTGCAACAAGATGGAGAAGGGCAATGGAGGTCAATCAATGGAGGCTTGAAGACCAAGTGACTTTGTTTCATGTTTATTTGCTTCTAGTTTCCTTTGTGCTCTATTGTTGATTGGGGATTAAGTTATTAAGATACTTGCAGCTAACTTGAAAACTTTTTCCTCATTACATTTGGTGAACCCGACATGAATTGAACACGCAACCTAATAAATACAATTAATAATAAAAAAATAAAAAATAATAGATGCAATAATATTACCTAAAAAAATAAAAGTATTAAAATTTTCAACATTATAATATTATTTTTAATGTAATTCTTAAATTTGAAAAGGAATGAGAAGGGTGAAAGTGAGGGGAGGGAGGAAAGACTATTTTAGGGAAGGATATGTTGTTGAGAGAAAGGTACTTTCTAAAGTACCACTATAATACTATTGGTTGTGAAGTCCAATCATCATTATCTTTCTAATTTCCCCCTTTTCTTGACTCTTCATCTTTTTGAAGAGTGGATTATATTTTTGGTTCTTAGTCACTTGTGCTGATTGTTGAAAGTTTTAATTCACTTCTTCAACTAATAAAATATATTACCTTATTTTTCCTATGGATGTAGCTATACATTGGTGAACCACGTAACTCTATTTGTACACTTTTATAATTTTTTTATTTATATTTTCTTAGTTGTTCAAGTTTTTATTTATGTTTTAATTACTCAACAAACACAAATGAATATTTACCATTTTTATTTTATATAGATAATTTTATGGTCGTATGATTGTATCTATGATCTTTTTAACTATAAACTTTGTTTCAAGATAATATCATTAAAACATGAAATTTTCAGCAAAATATAATGATTTATAATAAAGCACAATAAAGGTATATTTGAAAGGTTGGGCTTAACAACAAACTATAATGATTGATTTCATATGTGATTCATGACTCTAAGTTTATTTCGTTCTCTATTTTTTTTCTATTACACTTTATTCATGTCACTCACCACAATCACTATCATTCAATCACTATCAAAAAAGTTTAAAACTTTATCTTTAAAAATATTTAATCTTTCCCAAAAAAAAATTTGAACTTAAACCAATAAATGAAACTTAAATAATTATTTAATTAATAATATATTATCATTAGTATTTAATATATTATATATAACTTATATATTAATTGTTAGAGATAAATAATATATTATATTATTAATAATATAATATTTATTATTAATATATTATATGAATAATAATAATATAATATATTTATTAATTATTTAATTAATAATATATTATCATTAATATTTAAAATAATTTAAAAATAATGATAAATAATATATTATATATTAATATATTATATGATTAATAATATATAATATATTATTTAAACTTTATTATATATATATATATATATATATATATATTTGTTTGGTAAATGCACCTTGAAATCAACCATAGCCTTGTTTTATCTTTAAAAATATTTAATCTTTCCGAAAAAAAACTTTGAACTTAAATCAATAAATGAAACTTAAATAATTATTTAATTAATAATATATTATCATTAGTATTTAATATATTATATATAACTTATATATTAATTATTAGAGATAAATAATATATTATATTATTAATAATATAATATTTATTATTAATATATTATATGAATAATAATAATATATAATATATTTAGTAATTATTTAATTAATAATATATTATCATTAATATTTAAAATAATTTAAAAATAACATTTGATAAATAATATATTATATATTAATATATTATATGATTAATAATATATAATATATTATTTAAACTATATAATATATATATATATATTTGTTTGGTAAATGCACCTTGAAATCAACCATAGCCTTGTGACTCGATGGTGTCAAAACTAACTTTAAGTTTTTGCTCCACCAAGCCTAATGGTGTCGAAACCAACTTTAAGCTTTCACTCCACCGATGCAAGTTGTGGGATTCGAACCTTAGACCACCCAACTGCAGTCCTTACAACTTAACTGTTGCACTATGGGTCAACCCCTAAACTATATATAATATTATATAATATATTTAATGATTATTTAATATTATTTAAATATATTATACAATATTACATATATTGCATTATTAAATATAATATATATTAATAATTATTATTGATATACATATTATTTAAATTATATTTAATATATTTCAACTATTTCTTAAAAAATATTTAAATAATATATGTTATTATTGACTATAATGGAGATGATCAATGAACATTATTTAGGGGAATGAAAATTGGGTGGTTAAGTAATAGGCTAAGTTTCAACTACTTAGGTGACACAAGTGGAGCTTGCTTAACTTGTTCATTTTGTTTAGAACTATAATCAACAATCATTAGTAATATTTAATAATATTTAATAATTTGATCACATAAAATAAAGTATTTAATAATTATTAAATAATTTTTTAAATATATTAAATATAATTTAAATTGTATATTATATGTAATCCTATAATATATTTAATATTATATAATAATGAAATAAATATTTAATATTTAATTTAATTAATAATTCTTATTAATATTCAATATAATATATAATACTTAATAAAAATATTTAAAAAATTTCATTAATGTATAATAATTATTATTAATTATTAATAACTAATTATTTTTATTAATATTATATTTAAAATAATATTCAATAATTATTAATATATAATATACTATTTAAACTATCTTCAATATTGCCAATAGTGGCATGGTGTGATGGTTAAGTTGTGTTATTTCTTTGTCATCAAGGTTCAAACCCCATTGGGATGTAATTGTTGAGTGCTTATTTTAAAGATGCGCAGTCCCCCTTTTTTGACCTTGACAGTTCATAGCTCCACATCAAAAATGTTTACCCTCTTTAATAGAAAAAAATCTTCAATATTATATATTCAATAATTATTATAATATACTATAATATATTATTTAAAGTATACTTAATATGTTTCAACTATCACTTAAAAATTATTTAAATAATATATGTTAAAAATATCTTCAATATTATATATTTAATAATTATTATAATATAATATATTATTTAAAGTATATTTAATGTGTTTCAACTATCACTTACAATTTTATTTAAAAAATATATGTTATTGTTGACTATAACATGGTGATAGTAAACAAACACCGAAAAAGAGTCTTATTAGAAGACTAGGAGATTGTAGACCGAAACCAGCATAGAAAGAAGAGGGTGAGGGGAGAGGTTACAAAAAAATCAAGATTAAGAAATTATTTTTTAAGGATAGGGTAAAAATTGGAGGACAAAATCTTAGCTGAAAAAGCAAAAGAAAAAGACAAAATATATTATTATAACCTCAAAAAAATATTATTATAACTTGTTCCTTTTATTAACCAATTTCCACTAAAAAAATCAACAATATAATGTATTAATCAACATTAATATTTAATAAATTGATCACATAAAATATGGACATATTAATTATTAATTAATATTATTCAATACTAATTAAATAATAATTTAAATCATACATTATATATTAATAATAATTATAATCATATAATATATTTAATAATGTATAATAATAATTAATAATTAATAATTTGTATTAATATTCAATATATTATAATCTCTAGATCACATAAAAATAGCGATGTGTGAGGGTAGCGATGGAGCAAAAAATGGCAATGGCACGGGCGATGCACAAGTAAGGGCTTTGGCCTTTGGTGGGGCTGGTGGTGTGGGTAAGAAGGTAAATAAAGGCATAAAAAAAGGATGCACAAGCCATGGTTCTTCTCGGGTGACTATGGCTGGCGAGGGACAATACTTGTTGCACTTTGATTCTTGCAAGGACAAGGATTTGGAAATGTTGTCTCCTCTTATGCCCCCTCTCCCCTTTGATCCATTAGGTGGGGATATGGTTTCAGTGCATGTGACTAGGTCTACTAATCCTAAATATCTAAAGGCTTGCAAGAACAACTATAATCCTTTCCATGAATACAATGTTGACTATGTGTGTGAAGCCAAGTCAACCTATAACAGATAGGCTTTGTAACCATTGCCTATGTTTGGAAAACTGCAGAATCATTTTGTAACTGTTGCTCCCACTCCTATGCATGTCTTGCATTTGGAGAATCTTCTTGAAGAAGATGTAATGAAGCTTTATGATGTAGAAGATGTATTTGGATTAATATTGGTGAAGAATGTTGTATGTAATCTTGATACTGTTAATGAATACAAAGAGCAATCCCCTACTCAGTGTGGACATAGCATATTGGTAAACCACATTAAAATATGGTTCCTTTTTTTTGTTTTATGTATTATTCATTCCATTTATTTTTTGCATTCTTCTCTTTCATTTTTTGTTGTTTTTAAATTCAACAATTGGTATCAGAGCCTTGTGAAGAAGCTCACTATAGACTTGGTTTGTTGGGAAATTAGTGAAGAATTTCCAGAGCCATGGATGATCCAGACAAATGGAAAGTTCAGATGGAGTCATTATTGATCAAGCAAGACCCCACACTTGCTGTGTTTGGAAAAACCAAAGGAAAGGGCTCTATGTCAGATGAAGATTAGGAGAGGATGGATCAGAAAGCTCGTGCAACTATTTTCTTATCGTTGTCTACCAACGTGCCCTTTAATGTCTTAGCTGAGAAGACTACGAAGGAGTTGTGGGACAAATTATCTTCATTATATGAGATTGCATCAACTTCGAATAAGGTATTCATCATGATGAAACTGTATAATTTGAAAATGCGAGAAGGGAGGAATGTGTCAAATCATTTAAATGAATTCAACACGCTAGTCACCCAATAAATTTATGTGGGTATTAACTTAGATGATGAGATCAAGGCTATTTTATTATTGTGTTCTTTACAAAATAGCTAGGAAGGTGTGGTGATGGCAGTGAGCACTTCAGTTGCTGCCAAAAGTAAACTAAAATTTGATGACGTTGCTGCTACACTCCTCAGTGAAGACATGAGAAGAAAACATCAAGATCCTTCTTTCGCTGATGCATTAACTGTTGTAAGCACTGACAATAGGGGAGAAGTCAAGATAGAGGAAGAAATAAAGATCATAGAAGATCAAAATCTGCAAAATGATCAAAGTCTAGAGGACGAAATGGTGCTTGTTGGTTCTGTGGGAAACTAGGACATACAAAGAAAATTCTTTGGAACTATAAAAAGGCTCAAGACAAGGTGACTAACAATGAAGTTAATGTTGTTGATGATGGTGTTTTGATTCTCTTAGTAGGTGACAAAACTATTGCTTCATGGGTACTTGACTCTGGTGCTTCGTTTCATTCTACTCCATGCCAGAGTGCTTTCACCAATTACTAGGAAGGTATGTTTGGCAAAGTTTTTCTTGGAGATAACAAGGAATGTAAAATTGTAGGAAAACGCGATGTGTTATTTTCTTTGGGAAATAGTAATAAATGGTTATTGAAGGACGTGAGGCATGTTCCTACACTCCAAAGAAATCTAATTTTTGTACGACAGTTGTATGCAAAAGGGTTCAATGTTAATTTTGGTTTAGATTTTTGGAAAGTAACCAAAGGTGTGTTGGTGCTTGCAAAGGGAAATAAAATGGGAAGTTTGTATGTTTTAGAGTGCAACGATGAAGTGGGAGTAGCTATGATAGTTGAGGACAGTGGTTCTGAAATTTGGCACAAGAGGCTTGGTCATATGAGCAAGAAAGGACTTGAAGTCATGCTTGAATGAGGACAAATTTTAGGCCTAAAATCTATTGATTTGGATTTGTGTGAACATTTCCTTTTTAGCAAACAGAGTCGAAGCAATTTCTTGAAGATGAGCCATGATACGAAAACAACTCCATTGGAAGTCGTCCATTTCGATGTCTTTGGTCCCACAGAGGTAACATCATTTGGAGGTGTTAATTATTTTGTAACTTTTCTTGATGATTGCACTCAAAAATTTTGGATTTATATGTTTAATAAAAAATAAAAAAAACTTTCAAATTTTAAAGCTTTCAAAGCTCTTGTTGAAAATCAGACTGGAACTAAAATTAAATGTATTGAAAAATTGATAATGGGGGAGAGTTTTGTTCTTCGGAGTTTCACACGTTTTGTGCAAACAATGACATTCAAAGAATTAAAGTGGTTTTGTTCAGCCCTCAAGAAAATGGTACAAGTTAGAGGTTTAATCAGACTATTCTTGAGAGAGCTTTGTGTATGCTCTCCAATGTTGGTTTAGGAAAATATTTTTAGGCAGAGGCATGTAATACTGCAGTCTATCTGATTAGTCGAGCTCCCTCATCTCAATTGGACTTCGATATTCTAGAGGAGAGGTGGATTGGAAAAAGGATTTCATATAATCATTTGTATGTTTTTGGTTGTGAATCATTTGTGCATATTCCAAAGGAGCAGAGGATGAAGTTAGATTTCAAGTCTAAGAGATGTATTTTCCTTGGTTACAGTGAAAATTAATTTGGTTTTAGGCTGTGGGATCTAATTGCAAAGAAAATTGTCCGCAGTCATGATGTTATTTTCAACGAGAGGGAATTTCCAAGTTTGAAAAAATTGAGTACTTCTTTAGATAATTTTATTAAGTTTGATTTGTTTGATAATGGAGCTCATTTGATTAATAAACCTGGCAATGTTCCTCTCTTAGATCATAGTCATCAACTGTTACTTTCTCTTCTCCTCTTGTTACCTCGCATGATTTGTAGCCTTCTATACAACCACTTCATCCCTGTGACCCACGTCCTATGCCGCCTATGGTAGAGGCTAACAATCCCATTGTTTCCCTTATTCTCTCAACCCCCTCCTATTATGTTTTCCTAGTCTTCTACCTTGGATGCACCATTACAGGCAATGGATGCACCATTTCATCCAATGGATGCACCATTTCCTCCCATGGATGCGCCATTTCATCCCATGGATGCACCATTTGATGCCATGGATGTGTCATTTCAGGTAGTGGATGTGCCACTTCAGGCAGTGGATGTGCCACTTCAAGCAATTGATGTGCCATTTCAGCTTTAGGATGCATTGTTTCATCCAGATAGATGACATAATATTGGGGATAATGTACAGAGAAGACAAGATTTAAATTTTGACCTCAAGGGAGTTCAATCTCAATTACAAAAAGTATGTCTAGATGAAGCTCCTCCACCCCGCAGATAAACTTGTGAGAAGAAAAGACCCTCTAAGTATGATGATTATGAAATTTTTCATTTTGATTAGGCAGAGCCAGCCACATTTAACCAAGCATGTAAAGATGTGAATTCAATCAAATGGATGGAAGCTATGAATAAAGAAATGGAGTCCTTGAGAGTTAATAATACTTGGGATTTGGTTCCTCTTCTACCAAATTGAAAGTCCTTGAAAAAAAAATGGGTTTACCATTTGAAAGAGGAAGATGGAGGACGTCAAAGGTACAAGGCCAGATTAGTGGTGAAAGGTTTTGCTCAGCAAAAAGGTATTGATTTTAATGAATTTTTTCACCAGTTGTGAAAATGCATACAATTCGTATTGTTTTAGGCATGGCAGCTATTTTGGATCTCTAGCTTGAGCAACTTGATGTCAAAATAGTGTTTCTTCATGGTGATATTGAAGAGGAACTATACATGGAGAAGCCTAAAGGTTTTGTGCAACAGGGTCAAGAGCATTTGTGTTGCAGATTGAAGTGGAGTTTGTATGGGCTTAAGCAAGCCCTGAGGTAGTGGTACTTGAAATTTGGTAGTTTCATTACTCAGCAATAGTTTTTTCATTGTAAATCAAATCTGTGTGTTTATTATAAGAGGCTTGTTAATGGTGAGTTTGTTATTCTTTTATTCTATGTTGATGATATGTTGGTTTTTGGCACTAGTGTGCAGATAGTTAGTGAGTTGAAGCAACATTTAGCTCTTTGTTTTTCCATGAAATATTTAGGGGCAGCGAAGAGGATTCTTGTCATAAATATAATCAAAAATAGAAATAAAAGAGAAATTAGATTGTCTCAAGAAAAATACATTTATAAAGTTTTGGACAAGTTTAATATGTCAAATGCCAAGCCTGTCAGCACACCCTTGGCTAATCACTTCCGGTTATCATCAACTATGTGTCTGAAAACTCCAGAGGATCAAGAATCCATGAAAAGTATTCCATATTCTTCTACAGTTGGCAGCCTCATGTACACTCTGATTTTTACAAGACTGGGTATTGCTCATGCAGTGGGAGTTGTGAGCAGATTTATGAGTAATTTGGGTAAGACACATTGGCATGTCATTCAGTGGATTCTTCACTATTTGAAAGGAACTTATGATTACGTTTTATGTTTTGGAGGAAAGAACACTCAACTTCATGGTTATGTTGATTCAGATTTGGCTAGAGATTTGGATAAGAGCAGGTCTACTACTGGTTATGTTTTTTACTTTTGTGGGGGCAACGATAAGTTGGTTATCTCACTTGCAACAAGTGGTTTATCTTTCTTCAACCGAGGTTGAATACATTGCTCTAACTGAAGGAGCCAAGGAAATAATCTGGTTACAAAGGTTGTTGGGAAAACTATGGTGTAAGAAATTAGTTTTCCTTTTGTTTTGTGATAGTAATAGTGCCATTCATTTGGCCAAAAATTCTACCTTTCATAATCTCACCAAGCATATAGAGTTGAGGTATCACTTCATTCGCCATGTTCTTGATGAACGTAAGTTGCAGCTAGAGAAAATTGGCACTATATTGAATCTGGTAGATGCTTTGACAAAAGTTGTACCTCGAGAGAAGTTTGATTTTTGTAGAGCTTCTCTCAGCATTTTGAAGAAGTGACGTTAGCCTCTTGTGGGGGATATCTCTGAGCATTCTTTCTTTTCAGTATGACTTTTCTTCAAGTGGGAGATTGTTGACTACATGTGTGAAGCCAAGTCATCCTATAATGGTTGGGCTTTTAACCACTGCCTATGTTTGGAAAATTGCAGAATCATTGTGTAACTGTCGCTCCCACTCCTGTGCATGTCTTGTATTTGGAGAAACTTATTGAAGAAGATGTAATGAAGCTTTATGTTGTAGAAGATGTATTTGGATAAATACTGGTGAAGAATGTTATATGTAATCTTGATACTATTAATGAATACAAAGAGCAATCCCCTTCTCAATGTGGACGTAGCTTATTGGTGAACCGCGTTAAAATCTGGTTCCTTTTTGTTTGTGTTCTATATTCCAATTATTTTATGCATTGTTCTCTTTCATTTTCTATTATTTTTAAATTCAACATGCAACACCTTCTTCCTAGAGAAGTTACATAGTTCAAACCCTAATTCTCCTCCTCCCAAATTTCCCAATCCACATATCTCTACCTCTTCAAAGGTCCACTCTCATGGAAATTCCAACTTCTTTATTGGGGATGTGGAGGTTATCATTGTGAATGAGCCCATGGAAGTTTCCACATTTTTTATGAATGTGTTAATTTCATTTTGGTAGATGTTGGAAGGTGTTCGCTAATTATCAAGATTTTGTAGAAATGATTATCCCTTGACATTGATCGAGATTGGGCTCTATCTGTTTATAGAAAATTTCCCCTCTTGCAATCCACTCCTTGGATTTCCACTTCTTCTTGATTATCTTCTCTTCTACTATGGATTACAAATTTTTGTTGCAGATGGCCCCTAGTTTTTTGGGAATTCTAGCCTGTTCCTCACTCCTTGGATCCCTTTCTTTTATCTCACCATGACTAAAATCATGGATATCCTGATCTAGATCAAGCTATATAACCTTCCTCTAGTTCTAAGGGATCTAGGTCTCATTGGCTACTTGATCAATCAGGTGGGGTCCTTTGTCAAACTCAACTTAGATGAGGGGGATTATTCATGTAGGTTTACTAGGGTTTGTGCCCTTGTGGATATTTCTAAACCTCTCCCTAACTACATTTAGATCCATTCTTCTTATGGCACCTAGATACAATTCTTAAATTTTGAAGGTCTCCCCTTTAGATGCTTTTGATGCAATAATATGGGGCACAATATTGGGGTTTACAATACTCCAAGATAACCTAGAATTAGATGTCTCGGCCTTAAGAAATGGATAAAAGAACCTAGGTCTTCGGATGCTGATTTTATTTGGCGCAATCATGGAAATTTTTTGGTGACTCATCTTGTTTCATGGTCCGATATTGTGGTGTCATTGAAGCCTTTCTTAGAGTAGCTTGTGAAGCATGCTAATACTTTTGTCCTTAATTTAATGATACTTTCTTTCCAACCAAAGTGGATGAGTATGACTCTGAGTCGAACGGTACCTTCCCTTTAATGGAGGATCTGAATGATTTGAATCTTGATTTTTTTTATCAAGACTTTGTGGTGGCTCCTCCTCCAAAATATGGGATCTCTCAAACTTAGTGCAATAAATTAAAATCTAACTGCGATGAGTTGAAGAGGAAAAAATTAAGGAAGACTTGCTGAAAAACTATGCATTGAAGGAAAGGAAGCGGTTGAGGAGGGCTCTCAATGGACCATGGAAGCTCTCTTCTATCAAAAAAAATTTAAATCCTAGTTTGGCTTTGGCTTTGGCCTTATGGCTTTAATTTTGTGTTTCCCGTTGGGACTATCTTCTTTGGTGGATTTTTTTCCATACGTCTCTTCTTGGATGTTCATGTTTGGCTTCTTCTCTACGTGTTGGTTATAAATATTGTAGAAGGATAGGTTGACAACCTAGATGGGTTATTTTTTGATGCACCCCTTGTTTCAAGGGCATGCTCAATATAATTGTTTTTATCATTATATATTAATACCTCGCTTAGGAATTTAAAAAAATTAATATATTACATATCATTATATAGATATATTAATAATTAATATTTGATATATCATAATTATTATTTATTAATAATTAATAAAAAATTAACATTAAATATTTTACACCCAAGGCATGTCCTATTTGAAAATGACAAGCTAATTATTAAAATCAACAGTGGAAAGATCACTAAAATCAATGCAAGATAGTTAGTTAAATCTCCTCAATTAAATGTTTTTTAAATATTATTATATGAAGAAAAAAAATGTAGTGTGGGTTCCCTTCTTAAAGCAGTTATTGCAACCCACCACTTGCATACGTTTGGCTTAACTAGCATGTTTTCTTTGGCATTACGATTGAGGAGATTTGTATTGAAGAATATGGCCACCCAAGGATTAGAGGCAACAAATTTTTTTATTACAACGGTGAGTGGAGTTCCATTATTTATTGTTTGCATATTTATTTCCCTTTTAACTGCTTCTTGTTTGCAAGGTTGAGCAGTCAAGAAACTATTGTATTGTTGTTTGACTAGCATACTTTGGAAGATTCTTGCAACATATCTAGAGTTCCATCTGTTGTGGCTTCTTACTCTAATGCTTTTGACTGACTAACTTGTAGAATTTTTTAGATGCAAACTATCTCTTCCCTGTCTTTAGAGGAAATAAACAGTTGAAGCGGTGGTTATTTTAAATGTATTGTCCTTGTTTATGACAATGTTGCTTGGTTGTTGAATGCTAAAAGTGATGTCTACTGTCAATCTAAACTTTTGATCAGTTGCTTCCTTCATTTTTATTTTAATTGGTTTAATGTAGCTAATCAAAATCTCTTTCTCTACCCTTTCCACATAAACTATTCTTATTGGAAAAAATTAAACCATAAGCACAAGTTTAAGGAATCTTTTGCCAACTGATTGTCCTTGATGGTGTTAATTTTGCTCCTCCTCTATGCTACTATACATTGAATTCAAATTAGGCTGCACCATAAAACCTCTAAGCTTCTCCATACTAGAATCTCACATCATCTACTATCTGCCTATAAGCTTTCTGGAGAATGCCACAATGTGTACAATTTATTCTTCAAAATATATATGTATACGAAAATACAAGACAAAAAGTGTTGCTACTGCTATTGTATGTAATTATTTTGGGATATGGATTTCTATATGAAATATTGTTGTGAAGTTATTTATTTTAACTATAAAATTTATATCTATGAAATGTAATAATCTAGCTATGAAGATATACAATTCAAATAATATCATAGAAACAATATTTTATTTATTAACAATTTTCTTATTAAAGAAATATAGGTTGAAGATGTGAAACTTCTTCTAGGCATGTCACCTATTTGGATGGCATGCTTAATGTTTGGTGTTGTCTTTGCACAGTCCTCAACATTTTTCACAAAACAAGATAGCACAATGGAAAATAAAATGGGTCAACATTTTTAGATCCCTCCTGAAAGTCTGCAGTATTATATTGACAGCTCTATTAAATTTTTTGGTTCCTGTCTATGATCGCTTCTTTGTTCCCATTGTCAAAACATTGATAAGGAAAGATAGAAGAGTAATATTGCTCCAAATTATAGGCACCAGTATGTTTGTTTCATGATTATCGTTGCAGTGGTAAAAATTAAAAGACTAAAGGAAGCAAATGATAATGGACTAATAGATATGTCCCATGCAACAATCCCAATGAGTTTATTTTTGCTACTTTCACAATATTTATTTATTGACACTGGTCATGTATTTACAATGGTAGGAATGCAAGAGTACTTGTATGATCATATGCCATACACAATGAAAATCTTGGGTATTGCTTAAGTGTTTTAGGATTTGGTAGTCTATTCAGTAGTATCCTAATTTCAATCATTGAGAAGGTTACTTGCAAAATGGAGGACCAACGTTAGTTTGCAGATAATATGAACAAAGATCATTTAGATTACTTTTATTGACTTAAGCTTCTTTGAGTCTATTCAACCTGGGCATGTTCATCACCTTAGCTAGCTGCTACAAGTACAAAAATGTTTTCAGTCCTGACACACAAAAATCTTGCTCGGAAAGGAGACTTCTTGTTAATAATTTATTTATGATTGGGTGCCAGTTCCTTAACATTCACAAGTTATCCATAGCTGAAAGAGATTTCGTCTAACATAAAAAGTTTATTTTTTACCTATCTCAGTGACACTTGTCCAAACTTTATCTATTTTAAAATTTTAATTTGTTATTTAGTCTCCAGATATATTGTCTAGCCGTTGAGGTACTTCCCACATTCATGAAACAGGTTAAAAATTCGTATATATTGTAAGTGGAGGGAATTAAACTCTCATATTTTACTAGACAACACATATTCCATCTAAAAGACCATAGTTGCACCTTGCTTAAATAAATTGTATTTATTTAAGTAAATTTAAAATTTATTTTTTAAATCCATTTAATGAAAGTGTTTTTTTTTTGTCTATGATAGATCTATAGCATTCTAAAGGGATGGTTTTTCTTAATATTCAGTTGTGGCCTTATTTGTTATCAATAGTTTTTCTATTTACTTGGACACAAATTTCTTGACTTCCCATCATTACACTGATCAGATTTATTTAATTGGCAAGAGTGAAAGTTTAAACCATCCTATCACTTGATATTTAGCCATCTTTGAGATCAATTGTCAAATTTGTTTAGTTCAAATACATCATATTTTTTTACATCAAAGTAATCCTACACCACTTTCTTTACTGAATAAAAATAGTACTGTTAACTACATCTTTTGCAAATTTGATTCTCTTTTAGGATAATGATGCAATTATGCTTTACTTGAAAAAACCAAGGGTTGTTAATGTCCATGATTAGATAGGACATGAATCTAGGATTGTCCATTATCATGCTATGATGTCATGCTCGTACTTAATTGGATGCAGGGCAAAAGTTACATCGCAACAAGAAAGCCACAAAGCTTGATTGAAGCTCAATTTCCTCCTACATAATACGCATAGACAAGTAATCGTAACCTATTTCTTAATAAAAAATATTTATATGGTAGAATTTCGATGCACCTAATCACAGGCAATATTGTTCCTGTTCTGAAACATCGTCTGAATGATTGCTTATGTTTTTCTATAAAGCATGGTATTGAAAACAATAAGCACCATAAAGTGTTCTAAGGATTTTCCTGATTATAACCGTTGTTAGGAACGTATTCTCCGTTGCCATTGCCGAAGCCTGTGCCATAGCGATTACCGTTGCCCAAATTCTGTGTTGTAACCCCCATATTGGGCACCCTCTCCATACCCACCGCCACCGTTGGAACCGCGCCACTCGCCCGAGCCGTAGCCACCGCCATTGCCAAAACCTTGTCCGCCGTAGCCCGCACCGCCTGCGTTTTGTGTAGTGTATTCTGCGCCTTTACCGTAGCCATTGACGCCCTCTTTGTAGCCGCCACCTTCACCCGCACCATTTCCGTAACCGTTGCCTTGCCCTTCACCGGACCCGTAATAGCTATTGTACGAGTTCTCCCTACCCGTCGGGTAATACTCTCTGGGATCCTTGTAAGCCTCGTTTTCTTTCACAGGAGGACTGAAGAAACCGCCTTCCCTCGCCTCTACATTATGCACAACCACATAACAAAGTACTAATATTGCGAGCAAAATTGAGAATGGGATTTCAGTGCGGAGAGCCATAGCGTGAAAGAAACAAGAAATTTTGCCTATGCCGAACTACAAGGAGAGTAGAGCTACTTAGGAGACGATGAAAATATGAGAAGCACAAGACTGCATATTTATGGCTCGGTGTTCCCTCAATTATCCATCTGCCATTTTCGACTGAATACATAGTAGAGAGTGCATCTCCACATGGTGGGGTCCCTACATACCCTACCTTCTCTATGCATTTTAAAACACGGCATTGACATCGAAGTGTGAATCCACTGTAGTCTGTCTAGTTTACTTAATCAGTCAACTATTTTTCCATTAAAAACACACCAGAAGGACGTGTAAGTGGGCGTCAGTTTTAATCTTATTTTCGAACGCAATCTCCGCCATAATTTGTCTCCTCTCAAACTGCTGTAATGGTTGTTTCAGATTTGAAAGACAAGATTGATCTTGTACATAAGTCTGCACGGCAATTCAAATGCTCCGTGTTTCACTGAGCTTAACTTTCGGTGATAAATATGTACTGAGAAGAAAAAACTTTTGCCGCAACTCACGGGACGAGGGAAGATCGCCTGTCTTAAGAGATGATGACCTTACAATTATTTTTAATTGTATGTTTCAAAAAACATTATACTGTCACGGTGGACTTATTATTATTATGCATATTTTATGTATATGATGATGCATTCAAATTGACCAGCGCAATCTTTTCTGTCGATTACGGTTACTCCATCAATTCAACTAATTGTTGCTTCTCCCATTTTGACAATGCCTTTCACAGTGAAAATATGTAGATAATTTTCTATATTTAAATAAACAATAGCAATAAATTATAATTGAAAAATAGATTATAATAGAAATGTAAATTGTAATTCAAAAATTATGTGAAGAATCTTTTGTAAGAAAAAATTTCTCATTTAAAGAGATCCAAGATTTGTATTAATCTTTCAAATGACCTACATCAATACAGCTTCTCTCTCTTTTTGAATCACTGCAACACTTCATGGCTTCAACAACCTGCAAATTAACTTGTTTTTTTCCTTACACTAAATACATAGGCATGGGAGAAAATACAAATCAAGAATAGTTTCTATATCACAAAAATAAGAAACTCTCTTCCAACTTGTGATTTTATCCACTTTTTAGTAATATACTCATGCAAACTAAAAAATCTTCCTTATCTCTTCAATCTCACATTTAACTTCTTTTTCATGCTCTTTCTAATTTGACAACTAAAATTTTTTTTACAAGTTGTCAGAATTGCATTTAGCAACTTTCAAAACAATTAAAAGATAATTACAAATTGTCAATTAACAATTAAATACAAAGCAAGGTTGGATTATTTTCTCAACAATGTTTCTATCAAATATAAGAAGTTAGAATTAGGTGAATTTTGGGATTAAGATTGGGCATTTGGAGGGAATGTACTTAAATTTCCTTACCCGATTAAGATGGTGGGGGAGGCATGTAAAATATTACCATGGTTATGGCAAGGAATTAGTGGTTATTTATAGGTTATGGCTTGTTTTGTTATTGTAATGGTGAAAATATGTCACATTTTTGTGTTTCTTTAAAATTAAATAATATTTTTTTCATACTAATTTATAAAAATATTATACATCAATTTATAAATGGACTAGTATCATATTTTAAATAGATTATAGGAAAATATTTTCTATAAATTAATTAAGTATTGATTAAATGATATTGTAGCAAGTGTTATTCAAGTAAGAGGAGGGGGTAAGTCTTCATTAGAAGGATTTCTTCATTCATTCAAGGAGTCTTGGTCATCAAGAATCGGCTTCTATCTTGAGATGGTACCTTCATCTTCTTTATCTTTATCTTTTTTTATTTTTTTGTTTATATTTTTATAGGATCCTATTGAGCAAGCGAAATCAAAAGATTCAACTATAGGAATTTTCTATTTTCATGCTCCTTGATAGTACCCCTATCAAGATGTTGTGATGTAATAGATTGGCCATATGTCTACTATGGTTGTAGCCACATTTACACCTTGTCAAGAAGGGGGAAGACTCCCTGTATAGGAGGAAGGTGACACATGAGTGACAATATACTAAGTGTTGTCCAATGCTCAATAAGATTCTATAAGTGGACAAGTTAGAGGAAAAAATTGTTACCTTGCACCCAAATCTATAGTAGAATATTAAAATAAATAACGACTTTAAAATACATAAAAATGAGAATCTATAGAAACTCTTATAACCATATTTGAGTTTCTATCTTTTCAATTAATAAATAGAAATATCCACTTTAAAATCATACCAATTTGGGTGAATTTAGCTTGTATCTTTCTCCAATCACCCATAAAAATCATATGCTAGGAATCTAGAGATTACATCGAAAGAGCTTGAAGAAATCAAGAGCCAAAATCTAAATATTTTGATCATATAGGTAAAATTAAAAAAGATGATTGTGAGTTTCTAAATATAGTAATACATTTATTTATCAATAAATGGTATACTCTTGTGTGGTATTGGACTATTTCCTTTGTACCTTTACTCACCTAACTACTCGTGTTTCAATACATTCATCCCTTACACATCCCTAATGCATAAATTTTAAGATATTTACTTGAGCTACACATTAAATAATAATATACGTGCACATATATCCCTATTCATTTAGTATCCACTTTGATTTGACCATTTTCATGTCCTAAGTCATTTATGTGGACATAGAATCAACCTTATAATAATGTAGTTGACTATAAAATTTCACATTTTAAATTCAAATATTGACCAAATCTCACCCATTTAATCTTGCTAAGAGACAAATAAACAAACATTTTTTCAATTTTCTTCTATGTCATTGTAGAGGATAAGTATAAATCTCCTTAAACCTACTTTTTAAATGGAACCAAAAAACTGACCATTAGATGTCAAAAAGAAGAAAAACCTTCAAATAAAGTTCCTTGCACAAAAGGTAGTTCGTGTACCATGTATTACAGATCTTCAATTGAAATTATCTTTGATTGAAGGTTACATCATCTTTCATCAAAGAAAATTAACATAAACTTTTATATGAGCTATTTTGAAGGACCCATGTCTAACTTTACATACTACAATCCCATGAAATATACAAATTTAATGATTAATTCTTATAACATCATGATTAATAAAAGTAATGGTTAATGGTTAATCATCATTTGTATATGTCACTATTCACATTTGTGAGGTATATGATTTCCTATTTGTATGAATATGAACCATAAAAATCAAGATATAAAATCTAATAACATCTTTAATTTTTCATTTCATTGACAAGTCTCATATACATGATGGATGAACAATAAACTAGAAATCACACCTTGGAGTGCAATGGGTAGACCAAAGAGGCGTGGAAGGTCAATTAGGAAAAAAATGGTTTATTTTTAGATACATTTGTACAGTAAATGAGTTCAGTTGGTAGGGAAATTTGAAAATGATGTTGTTTGTGAAACAAAGTGATAGTTTCAAATCAAATATGCATCCAATTTTAGGGATCTATAAACACAATTGAAACAAAACCTATGAATTAGAAAGATAATCAATCTCCATTACTAGTAAATTCATGTTATTTTTACAATAGGGAGAGAGGGAGAGGTAGGGATGGGAAGAGGGATAATAGAGGGGGGAACAGTGAGAGAGAGAGGTGCAAGGAGATAAAGATAGGGAGGAAGATAGAGATAGAGATAGAAATAGAGATGGGGATGGAGATGTAGATGAAGATAGAGAAGGAGAGGGATATAAATAGGAGAGGGAGAAATAATGAGAGAAAGGAGAGAGGGATAGATGGAGATGTACAAGATAAATATATAGAGAGAGGGAGAGATATAAAGATAAAGATAGAGACAAGAATTGATATATATAGAGAGGTATAGAGAGGGGGAGATATAGGGGTAGAGAGATGGAGAAATAATATGATAGAGATAGAGGGAGAGATGGAAGAATAAATATGAAGAGATAGAGATGGAGAGGTGAAGAGATATAGATATAAAGGTCTAAGAAGAGGGAGAGATGCACGAATGAAGAGGGAGAAATTTCTAGAGATATAAGGAGAGAGAGAGAGGAAGATAGAAGTAGAGAGAGATGAGGGGGAGATAAAGATAGAGAGATAGGGTGATAGAGAGGAAGAGATAGAGATTTAGAGGAAGAGGGAGAGGGATAGATAAAGATAGATGGTGAGAGAGAGTGATAGAGATATAAGGAGATATAAAAAGAGGAGAAATATTGAGAGAGAGAGAGATAAATATAAATACAAATAGAGAGAAGTAGAGTTCAAAAAAATAGAGATGGAGAGAGGGAGAGAGAGGTAGAGGTAGAGAGATAGATAGGGGGTAGGGAGGGAGTGAGAGAGGGAGAAATAGGGAGAGGGAAGGAGATAAAGGGAGATAGGTAGAGATAGAGAGATAGATAGGGATAGAGAGGGGGTGAGGGAGGCAGAGGTGGGGAGCTCAATAGAGAGGGGAAGCTAAAGAGGAGGGAGGTAAAGGGAGAAATATAGGTAGAGGAGGATATGCAGAGGAGGGAGAGAGAGAGAAGAGGGGGTGGAGAGGGAGAGAGAAGAAGAGTGGGTAGAGGGAGATATAGCTCTTGATATATATATATATATAAGGGAGAGGGAACAAAAGAGAAGAAGAGGTATAGATAGAGGGTGATATAGAGAGGGATAGGGAAAGAGATAGAGAGATAGGGATAGCGATGGAGAGATAGGTTTGAGATAAAGGTAGAGAGAGAGAGAGAGAGAGAGAGAGAGAGAGAGTAGGATAGGTGGAATGAATTTAAGAGAGGGGGGAGGGAGATATAGATCAATAGATAGAGAGGGAGTGATATAGATGGATCAAAATATATAGAGATATAGAGAGGGATAAGGAGAGAGATAGAGAGAGATAGGGAGATAGAGATAAAGAGATAGGGATGTAAAGAGATAGAGGAGTAAGAGAGAGGAGTGATGGAGATATAGCGAGATAAAGATAAAGGGGCATGATTGAGAGAGAAAGAAGGTGACAAATGTGACAAATACAAGTAATGGAGAGAGAGGTATAGATGGAAAAGGGGAGAGAGATAGAGATAGAGATAGGGAGGGAGAAATAGGGAGTATGTGTATCTAAGTGAAAGATATGGAGAGAGAGATAGATATGTATAAATAGATAGAAAGGAAGAGAGAGGGAGGGAGAGGAATAGAAAGAAGAGAGAGAAGTAGAGAGATAAAGAAAGAGTGAGTGATAGGGAGAGTGAGAGAGAGAGAGGGATAGGGATAGAAAGAGGGAGAGAGACATAGAAAGAAGGAGAGATATAGAGATATATATAACTTGGGAAAATAGAGGAGGTGAGAGAGATAAATATATAGAGAGGGAGAGATGGGAGTAGAGAGGAAGAGGGACAAGGAGAAATAGAGATAGGAGGGAGACAATAAGAGAGGGGGAGATGGAGAGATAGAAAGATAAAGATATAGGAAGTGATATATTGAGAGAGATAGAGAGAGGGATAGATAGATGGGGAAAAAGTGAGAGACAAAGGATAGACATAGGGAGGGAGAAATAAGGAGTGTGTGTGTGAGAGAGAAGAGTGATCCAAAATGTTGATGAAAAAAATATCTCACACAATCTAATCTAAAAACAACAATTTAATCACTATGGATTGTGGAAATATGATATAATTAATGTTCAAGGTTACCAAATATAATAATTGTATGGAGTTGAACTTCTAATTTTTTGATGTTTATATTTCAAATATTAAAAAGAGTGTATAAATGATACCTATGTAGATTTTTATGTACATTTTTGTAAGTTATATTTTTATGTTAGATTCAAATCTATTTTTTTAAAATTTACCTCTTGTTTCTTATTTTAAGAAAAAAAAAGGAAAGAATACAAAATAGTGGAAACTACTTTGATTTACCATTTTTTGATAAATTTATATTTTAAGAAAGAAAAAGAAAATTAATATATTTTAATTTATAGAATTGAAAAAAATAATTTAAGAAAAAAAATATTTAAGTTTTTAAGGATTTAAAATATAATTATACTTTTTATGTCAAAGGTGTTTCCTATTTGAAGTGAAATGAGCTTTCTTTACATATCTACGGTTGTCTTTTGTAACTGAATTTTCAAGACTGCCTTCTCCATTGCACTATTTTCGCCCGTGTAAGGTTTTGTAATATTTCCAAGAATATTTTTAGAATGCTCCCACTCTTGAAAACAATGATCACTCTTAGCCAGGCCTGGAATTTGACGCCACCCCTACCTGTCATCTGAAAAATTTGTGACGGTTTGTTTATTTAAATGCCTATCACTTTACGTTTTATGAAAAAAATTAACTGTCAAAAAATATTTAATTTATATTTTTTTTAATATAAAATCTTTAATATTAAAATATTATTGATTTCATTAATCATACATATTAAATATGATTTTTTTTTTTTATAAATTTCTATTTTTAATAACACAAGTAATTTGATTTTTTTAAATATTATGTATCATATAAATTAATTAAGTATTTTTTATAGGAATCATACTTCTTAAAAATACCAAATAAACAATAAAAAATATAATAATTTGATACAAACCTTCATTATATAATTTGCATATATTTAAACACAAAAAAAACTTTTGGAAAGAAAGGAACTATTTTCTTTTATTATTTTTAAATTGAGATGCAAAAATTAATGATGCATTACATAGAAAATAAACAAAAATAAATGTTATCAAAGGTCAAGAACTCTTCTTGACTTTGTATTCTTCCATATTTGATATACTTTATTCCAATTTACATCATTTTCTTGAGGTCCATTTAAAGACACTCTCATTAATGCATCCAATGTATCCAAACCCAACTTTGACTTTCTAACATCTTTGATGATGTTTTGTTTTGAAAATCCTCTTTCACAATCAACAGTACTTGCAGGAATAGTAAGCACAGCTTGCCATAACTTCATCATATGAGGATAGCTTTTATGCCAATATTCTGTGTTACAAAAGACTCTCCATGCATCTTTCATCTTGAAACCCTCACAACTCAAATGCAGTGAATCAACAAAAGAGTTTAACTCCCTTTTACAACCGGTAACATCAAATATGGATACAAATTCATTTACATTATTTGAAGTAGTATGTTGCAAATGTTGGAGAAGCTTATCAAGCCAACGCTCTGAGATATTATCTCGAGTTTGACGATCTAATGGATAATAAGAAGGACTGAAGAGTTTTGCAGCATTAAAAAGAGGAAGATCTGGAAATCTTTCATTCAAACAATCAATGAGAGATTGAATATAACCTTCTGCAAGATGTTGACAACTTTGTTGTGTTCCTTCAACACATGGTTTCATGATATGCTTCCCTGCATCACCATACTCAAATCCTTCAATTGGAATAGGTATATATTTTAGTTCATGTTTATCAATGACAACACCTTCTTCTTTGACTTCAATACATCCAAATTGAGAATCAATCAAGAATTTGGAAAGATAAGTTGTACCTTCTGCAAATGTACCTTTTCTCAAAAAACATCTATATAAATTTCCTATTGCTTCATCAAGAGCCAAACCAATTACTGTAATGTCTACATTTTCTTCTTGAAATATTTTATTCAATTTATTTAGTTCACCTAAAACATCAGCAAGCATGTGCAAACAGAACTGAATAGAATAAATCCTTGTCTTTTCATACAATGATGAACACTTCTTATCTTTTTTCCACAAAGTTAAGATAGCTAGCATAAGCTTCACAAGCCTTATTATGACTTCTCCTCTAGATAACCATCTGATTGTGTGGATCTGTAAAACATTTAGAACATCAATTTGCATAACTCTAAGTAAATCATTCAACTCATTATTTCTTTTTGGTGAATTCTGGACCCATGAATGCACTTTATTTGCTATTTTGTCAACAAATAGTAACTCAGGTATCCTTTTTGAAGCATCTGCTGCTGCTAATGATTCACGATGAGCTATGCAATGCACTGAAATAAGATTTGGAATATTTTTTTTCAAAAGAGAAACAAATCCATTTTCACGCCCAACCATTGCAGAAGCTCCATCTGTTGAGATAGCTATTAGTTTTGTTAATGGAAGCCCTCTATCATTTATCAACTGGTTGATGGTATCATATATAGTTTTCCCTTTTCCATTTGGCACATCCATGATCTTCATAAACATGGAAATAGGTTCACCATGACCCTCTAAAGATAAATATCTTGCATAAACAACAAGGTGCTGCTCTAAACTTCTATCAGTACTTTCATCAACCATTAGTGAAAAAAAAGGGCTTTTCAACATATCTTCTATTTGAATTTGTTCAAGATATTTTGATATGCAAAAAAGAAAATCATTTGCAGCCTTCCGATTTGTGTATGCAGAGTATTCTTGAGACTTTGGCATATTAGGAGTTTTTAGATCCATGAGAAATTTACATATTTTCTCATACTTAGATAAAGATAAGTCCTCTTGACAAACAAAATAAGTTGCTTTCATTGTAGTGATTACTCTTTCCATATTAATATCTTCTATCTCTAAAATATGATCTGGAATAGATTTTATCTTTTTCTCCATTGCATTAATCCATCTTGCTTGAGCATCTTTATGTATTGCAGATTTTTCATGAGTGACAAGAGCATCACGTTGTAAATTGCTACACCCATCCCCTATACCCCATGGTCCTGACATCTTATACTTCTCACAATAATTACATTTCATAAGTATTTTACCATCATGCTCAAAATAATTTAACCAAACAAATTTTTCCAACCATTCCGTTCAAAATTTTCTCTTTAGAACTTTTTGCTGCCCTTGATTGAGATTTGACCCCTCCCCAACTTCATCACTAATACTATCCCCTTCACCACCTTGATATGCATCTTCATTTGAATCATCATCTGAAGAGGACCCAAATATTTCTTTAAATGTTTCTTTCATATGATTATTATGAGACTGTTCATGTAACATTGAATTACTAGAAGTTTTAGAAACCTTCTCTCTAGTACACTTATACATTTCTCCAATAGTAGCTTGTTTCTTCTTTCTTGAAGACATATTATTAAAGTACCTAAAAAACATCAATATATTAGTAATCTATGAAATATTATTTTATAAAATAGTAATGTTAGAAAATTTATAAATTTTAGAAACTATGCATGCACTCAATTAGTAAATTCAATTTGCATATAATAAATTTTATTGATAAATAAAAATGCATAGAGTATTAGATTAAGAATAATTATATTACACATGATTATTTTTTTCCATATATTTATTCTCTAATTTGTAAAATTGTATTACTATTTTGTTGATTGATTCCTAAAATTGTAAAATTGTAATGAACATTTAATTTAATATTTAACTAGAATAAGTTGACTATAAATTAATTTATTGATTTCATATGTGGAAATATCATAAAACACATTTAAATAGCAATTTCAAATCTAGAAAAAAAAATTATATAAAATTAAAAATATTTCAATCCCCAAATTGTTCTAAAATATCAATTTCAAACCTATCCAAAATAATTATATAAAATTAAAAATAGTTTAATCCTTATTCAACTCATTATCTAAAATTTCAACATGCTATTGCTCACCAATAAAACACAGCTGTTGTATTATTTTGAAAAAAATCAAAGCCGATGAATCGCTTGTAAAAAAACAATTCTTTAATGAAGCTGTTGTATTATCTTGAAAAAAATCAAAGCTGGTGAATCCCCTGTAAAAAAAAATTCTTTAAGGAATGTGTTGTATTATCTTGAAAAAAATCAAAGCTGGTGAATCACCTGTAAAAAAAATGATTAATCCTTAAATGTTGTATTATGTTGAAAAAAATCAAAGCTGAGAATAATTATTTGTAAAAGGAAAATAAAATTTCAACATGCTCATTGCTCAATGCTCACCAATAAGTTTGATGCTATATTATCTTGAAAAAATTCAAAGATGCTACTGAAAAAACAAGTTACAATGCTATAAAATAAATGCTTTCAACAGTGAAAATTTGTGTTATGTAATTATTCATAAGGATATCCTATATATAATAAAAAAATTGTAAAATTAGAAAATATTGATAATTAGAAATAAATCTAAAATTAAAGTTTCTAAATTATATAGAAAATAAATCTTGTTAAAATATTCAAAAAGTTAAAAATCAATTATATTCTATTATGAAAAGATTTTGAATTAATATAATTTTTATAATAAATATTATAAATCATCTATATTAATAAAAAGCAATGATAACTATAGTAAAAATGTCAAAATCTTAAAATAATTAGAAAAAATTATATTTAATCTTGAAAATATTCTATTTTCAACAGATTTTGAATTAATAAATATATTTATAATAGATTATATATATTAGTATAAAGTGAAATTAGAAATAATTATTCCAAATCTAAACTAATTTATATTTTTATTATAAAAATTATTTTATTATAAAAATTATTTTATTATTATAATATATATATATATATATATTAACAATAATTTTTTACGGTTTAATAATAATTTTAAGTGTCAATTTTACGGTTATATAAAAATATAGCAAGTCAAATGATACGATCTAATAAAATTTTAGGTTGTAATATACGGTCCAAAATGCAAAAAACGGTCAAATTGACTGCTCTTAGCCCGATCAAACATCAGTTCATAATAAGTTCACCTCTATTTGACTGCTCTAAGCAGTCAATCTCATGAACATTTGATAGAGAATTTAGTATCCACCATCACAGGGAATTCAAATAGGTGGTTATCTTAGGGCGGTAGTTGAAGCCGTGTGGAACCACAATGCTTTCCACACTCCTTGCTTCAACTTGCTATATTATAATCTTTATTACTTTTATACTTCTATAATTAAAGTTATCATTTATATTTTCTTTTTATTTTATAATTTTATAGTTAGTTACTTTTATAAAATAAATAAAAAAATTCAATTTTATTTTATTTTATAATTTATAATTTATATAATTTTTTATTTGATAATAGTATGATTTTATTATTTGAATAAGTTTATTAGATTATTAATATTATGATTTTATTAATATTTTTATTTTATTTATTTTATTATATTTTAATTTTATTTTTTATTTAAATTTTAAATATATCAATATTTTTCTAGGTTCTATTAGTTTTTAATTTTCAAAATTTATTTTAATTGAAGTTTACAAATTTAATTAATTTTTTTTTAAAATATATTATTGAATTTATTTTTAATGAAGTCACACTTGGAAAGATTTTTATATAGATTGAAAATTCCTCTATTCTTTACACTTTGATGGATGTTCGTACCCTTTTCCAATGCTCCTATTTTGGCACAGGTAGGGAGAATGCTAGTAAAATTTGTGGAGTCTGGCTTTACACTTGCCAATTGTATTTGTTTGAAAGTTTCTAAAGTTTTTTATGAAAATCCATATTGTGTATATCTTGTAATCATTGCATTCCATGAAATAACCTCTATTTGAGGCATTCTTCAAATAGTTCATGTTCCTTTTCTATGCTTCCACATTTTGCATACATGTCTACCAAAATACTCCTTCTATGATGCTTTGGTGGATGTGCATACCCTGTTCCAAAGCTCCACTTTTGGCACATGCAGGGAGGATACTGGCCATGGTTGTGGAATTTGGATTTACACCTGCTAATTGCATTTTTTTATGCATATCTTGTAATAATTGCATTCCATGAAATAACCTCTCTTTGAGGCATTCTATCAAATAGTTCATGTAACTTTTCTATGCTTCCACATTTTGCATACATGTCTACCAAAATCCTCCTTCCATGATGCTTTGATGGATGTCCATACCCTATTCCAAAGCTCGCATTTTGGCACATGCAGGGAGGATATTGGCCAAGGTTGTGAAATTTGGATTTACACCTACCAATTGCATTTTTTTGAAATTTTCTAAAGGACTTTCAACAAATCCATTTTGTACATATCATGTAATCATTGTATTCCATGAGATGACATCTTTTTTAGGTATTATGTCAAACACTTCACGTGCTTTGTTAATGCTTCCACTTTTTGTGTGTATTTCTACTAGGGAAATTATGAATATAACATCTGACAATGTTCCTCTATCCTTTATGCTTCAATAGGTGTCCATATTGTTCCAAAGCTCACATTTTGGCATGAGCAAGGAGGATTGTAGCAATGGTTGCAAAATTTGGCTTTAAACTTGGCAATTGCATTTGTTTTGATATTTATAAATCCTTTTCAACAAATCCAATTCATGGATATCATGTAATCATTACACTCCATGAGACTACATCTCTTTGAGTCTCCTTGTCAAATACTTCATGTGCCTTGTCTATGCCTCCAGATTTTGTATACATGTGTACCAGGGAAATTGCAATTACAACATCTAAAAAAAGTCCTCTATCCTTTATGCTTTGATGAATGTCCATACCTTGTTCCAAAGCCCCCATTTTTGCACAAATATGGAGAATGGTAGCAAAGGTTTTGGAGTCTAGATTTATGCCTACCAATTGCATTTTCTTGAAATTTTTTAAATCTTCATTCATCCTTTTGAATGTTTTCCATGGTTTTTCTTAAATCACACATCAAAAAAATGGCGGGAACCATGTCGTGGTGTATGAGAAGGTGGAGCCTTGCAGTAGTGGCCAAGACATAAGCAGTAGCAACAAGGGTATATTAATAATAAGACAAACTCAAAACCTCACCCCCAAACTTGTGGCACACAATTGAGGTAGCTTGGTGGTGTGTGGCAACTACAACAGTAGGTAGGAAATCTATTAAGCCCAATGGTGTGCTTACCATTCACCTAGTTACAATGAATTGTACAATGTGTAGGGTTTGATAACGAGAGAATTGCAAGGAGCAACGTGTGTATACTATGAATAAGGTTAACCTTGTAGTTCTTGTTGCCTCTCCCTCATTCTGTCACCCAAACCAGCATCCTTGCCAATAGATGTTGTAGATTTATGGAGTGAAAAATAGCTTAATGACAAAAAAAAACAAGAAAGATATAGTTTGGAACATTGTTTGACCTAGATCGAATTTCCCTCTCTATCCATCCATCTCTCTCCCTTTCTCTCCCTCTCCCTCTTCCTAGACCTCTATACCTATATACTTTTGCCTCTTTATCTCTATCTCTCCATATTCTTTATTCCATCTCTCCCTCTATCTCTACCTTGTTATCTCTCCATCTCTCTCTGCCCCTATATCTCCCCCTCTCTACCTCTCTCTATATATCACTTCCTATCTCTATCTATATCTTAATCTTTTTATCCTTCCCTCTCTCATTCTCTCCCTCTTTCTCCCCGCCTCTATATATGTATCTCTCCCTCTCCTCTTTGTATCCCTCTCCTTCTAAGTCTTCATCTCCATATCCATCTCTATCTTCCTCTCTATCTCTATCCCCCATCTCTATCTCCTTACCCCTGCCGACCCCTCTCCCCCTCTCTCTCTCTTCTCCCTCTTATATATCCTTCTTTTTATCCCTATCTCTCCCCCTCTCTCCCTCTCTCCCTATTGCAAATATAACTTGAGCTTGTTGATAATGGATCCTAATTATCTTCCTTATTCAAATATTTTCTTTTAGTCATGTTTGGATCCCTAATTATCTTCCTAATTATCCTTCCACACCTCTTCGGTGTACCCATTGCAAACCAAGGTGTGATTGCTAGTTAATTATAAAATTCATTTTGTTAGAAACATTATTATGAAAAATATAAAATTATAGAAAAAATACTGCTGAATATTTTGAAAAGAGTTCAATCGCAAATTGAATATCCTCAAACATTCCATCAGTCGAAAAATATCTTGATTGAGAAGGAAGGCGAAATTTTTTCTTCCATGGTGGAAACAATGCTTACAACAAGATTCTACGATCACAAAACTACAATACCCATACGTACTTCTATTTTAGAAAATTTTCCTGCTCTTAGTGATGAGACGCATCGTTGCTTAAATAAACATCAACTCTAAAATTTATTTGTTTGCTTTTTAATTAAGGACGGGGCGAAGCCGTTCAAGGGTTTTCCTGATTATAACCGTTGTTCGGAACGTATTCTCCGTTGCCATTGCCGAATCCTGTGCCGTAGCGATTACCGTTGCCAAACTCGGTGTTGTAACCGCCATATTGGGCACCCTCTCCATACCCACCGCCACCGTTGGAACCGTGCCACTCGCCCGACCCATAGCCGCCGCCATTGCCGAAACGTTGTTCGCCATAGCCCGCACCGCCGGCGTTTTCTGTAGTGTATTCCGCGCCTTTACCGTAGCCATTGACGCCCTCTTTGTAGCCGCCACCTTCACCCGCACCATTTCCGTACCCGTTGCCCTGCCCTTCACCGGATCCGTAATGGCTATTGTACGAGTTCTCTCTACCCGTCGGGTAATACTCTTTGGTATCCAGGTAAGCAGCGTTTTCTTTAATAGGAGGGTTGAAGAAACCGCCTTCCCTCGCCTCCACATTACAAGACACTACAATTGCCAGTAGAATTGAAAATAAGATTTCAGTGCGGAGAGCCATTGTGAGAAAGATTAAAGAAAATAGCTATGCCCAGCGACTTAGCAGACGATGAGAAGATGAGAAGCAGTAGAGTGCGTATTTATAGTTCTCTCCATTGGACTGGTGTGATTCTTGTTGGTTGATTTAGTGAACCTCCACATGTTGAGGTCCCTACATACCCTACCTGCTCTATTAACTTTTCCATGATGTTGACAATAAAGTGTGAATCCACTGTCATCCATCCACCCTACTTCAATCACTATGCTGCCTTCATAGCAGCAAAGAAAGACTTTTGTTA
Organism: Sequoia sempervirens; assembly: GCA_007258455.2. Taxonomy (NCBI): domain Eukaryota; kingdom Viridiplantae; phylum Streptophyta; class Pinopsida; order Cupressales; family Cupressaceae; genus Sequoia; species Sequoia sempervirens. Next base: position 49,938 of record VDFB02114128.1, read on the forward strand.
TGATGTTCACTTTGTTTGGTATATCAAGAAATATTCTTCGCAACAAGAAACCCTAAATTATTTGTATTTCCCGCCTGACGAGAAAGTACTTTATCTTCTTTTAAGATTATATAAATGAGAATAGGAATGTGTAACCGGGAACATTTTCTTTGGTGAGGACCACGAACAGTAAGCTCGTGATTTATGATAGAGAAGTCCAGCCATGAACGCAATTTCCACAATCCTCGGCGCTAATTTGTATTCGGAACAATGAAAATCCTTGTCCGTATTTTGGCTTGAACACAGCTTTTGTCCATTGATCGCAAACCACTTTGCGAGATTGGCTGCCCATAAGTCTCGGTAATATACGCAAGTCAAAAAGTTCGGTCACTAGTGCGACACAGCAACAGCCTATCGGATAGAGAAATGATCACCAATATTACTTAACCCTAACCACTTTCGAAATGACTGATAATTTTTCCTTGTATCTTTCAGTAATGATGGAATAGCGCTCCTAATTTTCTAAAGGTCTATGATTGTTCCATATCTATCAACATCTCGAATTGACAATAATTTTTTTCTTGTATGTTTCACTAATGGTAGAATGGCACTTCTAATTTTCTAGTACATTGAAATTGATGTGGGCATAACACGGAAGAGCTTATCCATCTGACATTTGAATTCCATTTTTTATTGAATTAAAATTGGCGGAAAGTCGAGAAATTTATGTACGCATACGCAAAGGTATATGTATTGCTGTTGGCTTCCAGTGAGGAGATCGGGAGTTCGAATCTCATGACTTAAATGCTCCTGTTGTGCCATCTTATTCGATCAACAAAGTATTGTACGGTAGCGAGGATGACGGAAATTTATGAGAAATAGGAATAATTTCTCCTGAAAGTCTTTCAGTTACCGCCCACCTTCCAATTACCATTCACTTCTTGCGCACTTTACCCCCCTCCCAAAAAAAAAAAACTTGCATTTGATCCAATTAAAAACTTCATTTAATTTAATAGAAAGTTGCAAAAGTATCAATACATATTTACAAGTCAATGTATAGTTGACCAATGTAGGTAGTCAACTACACATACATTTGCATTTACAATACAAGTCTAATTGTACACAAAAAAGCTCATTTACAATTTATAAAAAACTTGTATTATTAGAAATACCCCATTTGCAAAAGGTGTCATCTTCAATACATATTATATTAATAAATACATATCCAGACATAATGGTACTTCAAATGACATAATGACAAACTCCTAGATCAACTCTATGTGATGTCAAAATCACATTCTTCAACACTCTCCTACACAATTAAATACTGGTGTAAGGCTCCCCCAATAAACATCAAATCCAAAATATATAATGCAAAAGTTAATTCACCATAAAAATTAAAAAAAACCTACGTAACTGGTAGCTACAAATTCAAATGATCAGATCTTCCCTAAACAAATTCAAATTTGGAACACAACAACCAAATTGAATGCATTGAATTGTCAGATTCAAATTACTAAATAAGAGGGAAAGTAGTCAGTGGCATTCACAATTATTCTCCTCTGCAAATTATTGGAGTGAACAAATATTATCTGCAAACTATAGAACATCGATAGGCATCCTCTGCACATTCTTCAAATATCCACGATTTTTCAAGTTGGTACATTCTACATTCTACTTAAAGTTATTTTTATGAATTGTGCATTTAACAGTTATATTCATGCAATGTCTATTTATATGTTATAAGTAAAGGGCAGTCTTTTTTGGTCACGGGTTATTCCTTACAAACCCCATTTACAAATTCAGTAAATTGGGTGTTCATTTACTATTTTCGGTTATTTCTCAAGGTCTATATTTGTCATTTATTTCATATAAAATGCTCCTTTATGTTTTATGTCTCTTGTTCATTCAACAAATCGATATAAGCATGATGAACCATCATATATATATATATATATATGGAACCCCAACTTCTAGAATTGGCTTGACGATACCTTCCCATGTAGCACTATACGACCCAAAATGTTATGCAAGTAACACACCAATAGAACAAACTTCTAGGTAGGATGCCTTGCGTTTTAATCACCACTACCATGCAGAGAGAGATAGAGAGAGCAAAAGGGTTGTGTGCGTCTAGAAACTTGTAATTTCGTCAATAGAAGCTGGTAATTAAGCAACTCTCAACATGTGAGATCTACTCTATTAAGATAATTATGTAAGTTCAATATTCACATAGGGTAATATGAGAGGTAGTTTTGTTTTTTCTGTGATCCTAGTTCATCCTTGATATGAATTCTCCAAAATACCTTATAGGATAAGATAACACATAGGTTGACATAGATGTCCAATGGTGTTTTGATGAGTTTCTAATAAGTTATCTCAAGATATGCTAATTTTCATGGCCTATTAAGGATGATTTTTTTTCTTACACCAACCCACCATTATATTATCCTATAACTTGTTCATCCTAATAACATATTTAATTCATTTGTGTCCTACATAAGAATGCTAATTTCTACCAAGTTCCACTCAGAAGTAAGGTGATATTTTTTCCCTTATCCAATGATTCCATAAGACTACCCTCAAGTTTGATTGATATATATTATTATAGGTATTATAGTACCGAGATTTAGCATTTTCCACGACCTTACCTATTTAAGGATTAGTTAATCATTAAAATCTTAGTGTCATTAATTCGAGTTTTAAATATTCTACTCAAAACTAATGAGACCTTACCTTTAATCTCATGAATTGAACATACAAATAGTTGTTTCACAATGCCTATGTTACATCATCAATCTAGAAGTATTGTTGTAATTCGAGTAAACACAAAAATAAATGAGTAAACTAAAAGAGAATTTAATATTACTACTAGCATTTAGTGTAAATTGATATTTTTTTTATTAGTATATCATTTACAATTGACAACAATACCCCAAATTCATTTATCCCATCTATTCTTATTTTATTCTATTTGTAGAGAGTTAATATTTATCATTTTAAGGATATCAACATAATTTCCAAGATAATAAAATGATAGAAAAATATCATAAACCAAAGTTAACATTCTTACACACATAAGCTATTGTAGCATCATATATGGTTGGACTAATGAATGGAATATTTTTTCCATTTCCTTAGTACTATTTTTAATTATTATTTATTATATATTTTATTTAACATGGAAGATAACCTAAATAACTTAATGAGAAGCATATGATGAGTTTCTTATATCTTTTTGATGGGTCACTAAGTACCTAAAACTAGTTCACAACAAGTCCTTTAACATTCACAAAATGATTTCAATTCTCTATTAAGTTGCATTATGATTTGATTACATGTGGACAATATATCTTTTTTTAAATGGATTCCATAATACAAGACTCTGTCTTTCTTACCCCAAGTACATATGGGATACAATTGAGTCATGATTCACCTCTGTTTATAAGAATAAAATATTTATAAAAAAAAAATGAATATCTATTTATAAGTCCATAATTTATAATCTTCGTTAGAATTAAATAAATAAATCTAAATAAATTTGTTTATTATAATTAGAATTATCAAATTCATATCTTCATCTACTATATGCATAGAATTTAAATGTTCCATACACCCTTCAAATGCCTCGTATATATACTCCTATTACCAAATTATCTCTATATATATATCCATTAAATTATATATATATATCACCATAAAACTGAATACATATAACCCATGTTATACTTTTAATTATCTTATTATTATGATAATCGTAATTATTTAAATCTTTACTTCATTAAACAACCATTTACTATTGATTCCTACATATAGAGAGTGTAGCACAAGTTCACTTAAAATATTCATTGTATCTAAGTTTTGATTTATAATCACTCACGCGAGATGGTTTCATGAAAGGGGCAATATATAAAGACTATCTACTAATTGAATGAAGACTTAAGTAATACATTAGATGATGTTTTATTATTACAATTTAATTTCCCCCTAATATCCTGACTGCCCTAAGACTCAAAGCGAATACCCTAAAGGTTATGACTGCTGTAGAAGGGGCTATGCTAGAAAATGGCCACCATATACCAAGGATGCGTTTGAGGGTGTTTCAGGGTGCTTTGAAAAGGAAACACCCACCATAATGGGTCTGTAAAGTGTTTGGGTCGCCCATTTGCGCTTGGGTGAATGAACACGCCTGGAACGGCTCAGGGACAACTATGAACAGACTAAGAGTGTATAATTTGTTTGATTTACATGATTTAAATTTATTTATTCTTTCCTTTCGTGTGCTCCTTGCAGAGGATAAAACGCAACAGTGGGCTGGAGTTTCTGTTTTAAAAAAATCATAGGAGTTTATTCATATACAGTTGAGGGGACCACACCAGTTCGTGGGCTTGTTCCCCTGAAGCTGAGGGTCACGGTTTAAGGCATTTAAGATAGAGAACCGAACCCTATCAATAGGGCCACGACCTATGGAGGTCACGCCTCCAATAGAGCCGCGCCTTATATCTGGAGGGTCGCGCCCTCTAGTGGCTGCATCATGCCCACCACAGAGAGCCACTCTCACTCTGCTGCACATTTTTTTGCTGTAACACTTATTTTATTTTATGGTTATCATTGTAATATGAAAATAATTTCATTTATATACAGGTTAAACATGTGCATAAATATGCTTTCAGGATTTAGGGAAAACTTTGCGCTACACCAATAGATGTATGCATATGATTATTCGTTTTTACAATCCATTAAAATGTTAATAGGCCTTCCATTGTTTTATTTGATTTATTTACTTCAAACATGGCAAGGTCATCATATATGCAGCAATTTATTTCATCGAAGAAATAAAAATGCATCTACAGATTTTAAGGGGGTTTTATACTGTTCTTAAAACACTCACATTTGATAGCATTTTCATAATCTCTACAGCTAGGAATGCACAACTACCTTCATTTTCCTTACTCAATGCATGCATTAAACTTTATTTACATAGGAAAGAGCCATGAAACACACATGTTTGGGACTTTCCTTCTAACTTCTACAGTTTTCTCAAATATCTGTTATTAAATCAAATGTTTACAGTATTGTGAAATCTTAGAATGAAACCAAGCAAGAAAGAAATGCTCTATAACCTACAACTTGAAAACAAGAGTCAATGGAAAGGAATACCATTTCAACGAATAATTTTCTAGCTTCCACTATGATTCTTGTTTAAGGCACAATCAAGGAGGGAGAAGCTCTCCACCGAACCTTAATGGTCATCAAACCCTACAAGTTCTCAACATTCCCTTGAGCCAAGAGAAATCACCAAGACCCCATAAAAATTTTACTTAATCATGGAAGGGAAAACAGGTACATGCATCAAGTCCCACATACACAACTATAAGAATTCATTACTATGTTTTAACACAAGGAAGGCCAATTAGCATGTGGGGGAGGAATATTATCGTTACAAGGAGGTCCTATTTGGCAAAGTAAAACGCAGTCCAACAACGCACAATATCCTACACACATTCCTAACATGAAACACTCATACTTAAACTTGCAACAACACAAAAGGATGAAGAAGAACAAAAAGATAAGCATGTCTCTCACTTTCATGGCAGCCATGAAACTTCACCTACAACTCTCATGAAACTTCACCTACAACTCTCTTCCCCCTCTCCTCTTTTTTTCTCCTAGCCAAAATTTGGTGTAGTCATAGTAGGAGGGTTCTAGAAGGAATAGTCTGAACCATGCAACAATGAGTCAAAATAGTGGAAATAACACAAAAAATTGATATACAAACATGAAAATTTATTGATTTGATAATCTCACATGCAATGCATGCCTCATGGGTGAATATCTAGGGCTCACAGGCCTGCCACAAGGGCATTTAACAATACAATTGGCCAAAAGCCTTATTACATGCCCTCGAAGGGTTTATGTGAAAATACGAAGTCTAACTAATCATGAACAACTAACTAATGATCTACAATGAATTACAATGATCTTAAATATGCTTCTCAAGCTCCAATAAGGACTGCATAGACCACAAGGGTTAATAATCCGATGAATGATCATACATGAAGGTCGTCCTCAAAATATGGAAAGATAACTCCATGCAAAAATAATTAACTTGTGAATCTCTATGATAGGTCCCAATGAACCCAAGATGCTTATATGATGTCCCATTAAGCCCCACACTATTTGGAATACGTCCGCACTAAGAATCTAGACCAGGTCAGCCCCAAATGCTCTAATTGAAAAATACAATGAATTTATGAGAGTGATAACTTCCGATAGACAAATGCAAATGGTTTGAAATTTGGATATGCAATAGATGTCAATGTGTAGATGTTATATCTTGCTCTGTGAATTGAGAAACAATGATGCGGTTAAATGCAAAATGAAATGTTGAAATTTCTATTGAATGTAATGCAAGGAAAAACTATTTTTGGTTGATACAAGATTGCTTTACAACTAGGGATGCTCCTGCATCAGACACTCGGGGCTGGAAGAAAAGTGAGTCTATCACTTTTCACGGCTAAGAGGAATACCCAAAATGGTCCACCTCATCCTAATAAATCCATGATGAATCCTCCATTGGTTTGCCTTTCCACTTCACAAGATATTCTTTGTACTGCTTCTTCCTAGTGCTCCTTTCGGTTCTGGTATCCAAAAACTGCTCAATCTCCTCCAGTTCTTAATGTGGTAACTGCTCCTTCAAATATACTTCATCTCTATTGCCACTTGATTGTCCTTAATGAAACTCATATATGTCTACCACATTGAAAATAGGTGATCTATACCAAAAGTCTCTAATAACTCCACTTCATATGCATTTCCAGAATCAAACTTCCTTAGAATCTTACATGGCCCAAACTTCCTCATCTTCAACTTATTGTATGTACCCACTGGAAATCTCTTCTTCCTCAGATACACCATCACATCATCTCCAATAGAAAATTCCTTATGTCTCCAGTGCTCATCTTCCTTTTCTTTATACTTACTATTCATTTCTTCCAAATGCTTCTGGGCCTAATTATGTAATGTCTCCATCAAATTTACAAACGCTTCTACCTTTGCACTCATGTTTTCCTCCATACTGATGTCTCTTTTAACTCTGCAACTCCTTTAGGATGTACTTTGGTAATAATCTAAAATGTTGTCTTTCCTGTACTTCAATTAATTGAATTATTGTATGCAAATTTTTCCTATGGTAAAACTATATCCAAATTTCCTATCTTATCTCCAACCAAACATCTTAACAAGTTACAAAAAATATTCTTCACTACCTCTATTTGTCCATATGTCTATGGTTGATATGCTTAATTGAACTTTAAATATGCTTCTTCTTCCACAGTGTCCTCCAAAAGTATCCAATGAATTTGGTGTCTCTATCTAAAACACTACTCTTAGGTAATCCATGCAATCTCACAGTCACCTTGAAAAATAAGTCAACAACATGTACGACATCATTACTCTTCGTACAATGATTGAAATGTGTCATTTTAGAAAAAATTTCCACTACTATCATTATAGAATCATATCCTCTCTATGTTCTTGGCAATCCTAATATGAAACCCATGCTTATATCTTCCCAAGGTCTCTCTGGTACTATCAAAGTTTTGTATAGTCTAGTATTTTAACTACTCCCTTTTGCAACTTGACAAATTTTGCAACTCTGAACATACTTCCTTACATCAGGTTATATATTTGCGACCAAAAATAGTGTTCACTTTCCAAAGCTACTATCTTATCCAGTCCAAAATATCCTACTAAACCTCACTATTCTTCTCTTTGATCAAATTCTCCCTCATTGAACTCCTCAAAATACATAACTAATTTCCTTTGAATAACATACCTTCTTGAATGAAATAGTTTAGCCATTGGCTTTGGTCTGTCACTATTTTCTCCTTACATGCTCTCCATGCTTCACCAAAATCTACATATACATATGTTTCAATTCTTCAAATCCTAATGCTTCCACTCTCATCTCTATTAGTAAATTCCTTCTTCTACTTAATGCATTTGTAACTTTGTTTGACTTGCCACTTCTATGCTTCAACACAAATGTATAACTTTACAAGAACTCAACCCATCTCATATGTCTTTGATTCAACTTTCCTTGACTATTCAACAAAGCTTGATGATTTGTATACAACACAAATTCCTTAGGAAACAAGTAATGTCTCCACTTCTTCAAGGCTTGAATTATGGCATAGAATTCATCATCATAAATTGAATATCTTCTTTTGACATCATTCAACTTCTCACTAAAATAAGTTATAGGTCTTCCTTCTTGACTCGACACTTCTCCAATTGCATTTCCACTTGCATCATAGTCCACTTCAAATACTTTGTCAAAATATGGTAATGCTAACACTAGTTGTTCTATCACCTCTTTCTTCAACAATTTTCAAAACTTCTTTGTGCTTCGGATGTCCACTTAAAGTCCTTATCTTCTCTCATTATCTCTTTCATAGGGTTGCACATGATACCAAAGCTTCTAACAAACTTTTGGTAGAAACTAGCTAATCCATGGAATGATCTCACTTCTCCAATGTTTATCAATGTAGGCCAATCTAAAATTGCTCTGAATTTCTTAGGGTACATCTTCAATCCTTCAAGAGAAATAAAAAATCCCAAGTATACTAACTCTGTCTTCATGAAACTACACTTCTTGACATTAGTCAAAAACTTCTCTTCACTGAACCTCTGCAATACTTGTTGAATGTGCCACAAATGTTCTTCTCTAGTCTTATTGAAAATCAAAATATCATCTTTGACCAACCAACCTCGAAAATGGAAGATTCTTCCCTCTTCACCTTCAAATTCATCCATCTTCATTTCATTGGATCCTCTAGCAATTTCCTCATCTCTTTTTGCATTCTCAAGCACTCCAACTTCATTCTTCACTCTCAACAACACTTCAGCACTCCATTACAATAGCAACAACATTTCGTCAACTCCATAAAGCAAGTGTAAAGAAAGCCATTGCAGCATGGGCTTGAAGTTTTGTTAGACCTCCCTTCATCACATTCAAGGCTGTGGTGATTGTTCAAGCGTTCTTTCTCATCCATTGGCTAGTGAGCTCTTGGTGGAGGTGGTAATGTTTCACTCCTCTCCTTTACTATTTTGTAGTGTTATTTGCATTCCTTCCTTCTTTACTTCTTTATCACATATTTCTCTATCATTGCTATCTGACTGTTCATGGAGGTGGAAACACCAAAATGAGGATCTGACTGAGGCAGGCTCCTATATAGCCCCAACAAATTTCCCCTTGTTTTTGTGTGTAGGTGAATGTGCTTTTGGAGCTAGCTGGGAAATTGGCACCTTGGTGAGATTATCTTCATCACTTTAGCTCTCATCTATCTACTTTATCACATCCATTTGTATTTCTTGTACTTTATAATTTTTTTTGCTCATTTAGGAGTCATTAGCTAGGTAGTTAGCTTGTTTTTTGGAAGTTCATATTGTATTCTCTGTCCTCTAGTCTTATGGATGCTAGCACACATGAGAGACGCTAGCGCACCGCACTATCATCCAAAAACAACACTTTCATCCTCAAACAAAGAGCTACCTGAGGTACAATATTGAACCTAAAAACTGGCTTGCCTAGCCTAAATTTGGGTTTCAGGTCTGCAGAGTGATCAAAGGGCATTATATTCATCATCATTCTCATCCCTTGTTTCAAAACATCCCTTTAGATTGAGGTAAGTTAGGGCAGCCTTCCGCTCTCGACTCTCCATGACCTAGGGCCTTGACGTGGTTGGTCCCCCTCTCTTAAATTTTTGGTGAA
>VDFB02114128.1:59791-233894 GCA_007258455.2 Sequoia sempervirens
TATATATATATATATATATGTATGTATTGAGCATAAATTGTATTTTACAATTTTTCTATCATCTGTAAAATAGATTTATATTCTGCCAGTATAGAAATAATGAATTAAATTCCTTTATTTCTTTAAAAATATATATATATATATAAAACTGACGAAATTCTGTACTCAAAATTCGTCAGAAATTTATATATATATAGTGATGATTTTATTTAATAGTACCAGATTTTATATAAAAAAAGAAATTTAAAAAAAAAAAATAGAATAGAATTCATATTTCTATATGGGAGGGGACGGCTACAGCCGTACCCCACCCCTGCGCAACCCATAAAGGGTCGCGCACAGTAGTCGAAGGACTGTTGTACAACAGTCCTTAGATTGATGTACGCAGTCCTTTGGGGGTTGCGTCCTCCCCTATGGGGAGGTACGCAGCTCCCAAGTGGGCTTGCCTTTATTATTATTTTTTTTATTAAATCTTTTTGTTAAATAAAAAAAAAAAATACGAATTTTTATTGTACATTTTATTTTAATTTATAAATTCAAAACTTTAGAGTTATTTAAATTATTTTATGTTAATTAATATATATATATATATATGAATATGTATAAGTATATATTTATAAAGTGATATGTATATATACAAATACATATCTGTTTTAATCGAGGAGTATTATATTTTTTATGATTATTTTAATATGATTGTATATTTTCTTTTTGGTGAAATTTGTAATGAATGATTTATTAAGTTTATTTAATTGTCTTTCATTAGTGGAGTTAATTGAGAAAATTAATGATTTGATCTTCTAAAAGAAATTCTTGTGTGCGATGATGATTGTTTGACTTATGGAATTATATTATAAATCAATTCCTTGATCCTGTATAAACAGTAGGTTTATTTTATGGAGTTCGTTATTGAGACTTTTGAGTTAAGTTAACTTGAGTGTTTATTTATTTGGTTAACTTAATTATGGGTTATAGGGTTGTCGTTGAACTTCCAGAGGTTAAGAAATTTGGTGTATACAATTAGGGTTTTTAGTTCTACTTTCCTTGTGGATGTAATCTTGTGATTACTTTGAGTTTCGTTCTTTTGTTAAGTTACCGTGTTATAAGAGTATGGCGAGATGGTTTTTACCTCGTGAATCTCTATCCTGTGTTTTGTGAACTTGAGAGTTCAATCCCTCATGTTTTGTGGTATGTTAGGGAATTCTAGGGAGAGTGGCTCTATGTGGGCGCCAACACACAAAGGGGCTGTCAGGATAACCCATAGTAGAGTTAGTGTAAAAAGTGAAAACCTAACTAATTAATTAGGGGATGGGTAGTTAAACACTAAAAGATAATGATAGATACCTCGCTCACCTGTTAGGGCTTCCAAAGACTAAAGGTGGTCAAGAAGGTCGTGGTTGGCATAATCGTGATCTCGTTTCCACGAGTAATGCACGATTCCGCATGAGTCACCCTATGGGGTGGCGCCTTGAAATAGGAATTCAAGATAAAAATAGATGGAGGCGGCACCTTGTGATAGGATGTCAGGATAATCCATGAAGACCATGCAATGACACTCTCCTCTAGCCTTCCCCTTAGTTGTTTTAATTGAAATCCTCTGGAAGTAATTTATTGTTTTGACTTGGAGTCATTTGTTGTCATTTTATATTAGTAGACTTGTGTTGTCACATTTCCTTTGTGTATGAATTCTTTTCCATGTTTGGTGTTGAGTCATATGTGTTACTTTTGACGTCTTGGTCGGGAATCCTTTCTTAACTACTCCTAGCACGGGGGTGGTCGGGTGGAACATGCTTCGCACCCCGTTGGGTTTCCCATTATGCAGTCATACCTTCAGTGCAGAGATTGTGGTGACAGTTTGTTCTAGATTTATGTACCTTCAGATGTATACATTTATACTTTATTCATATCATGTAAATTGTATTGTAACTCACCCATGACTTGGGATAATGTAACTTGTAACTTGGATAATTGGTTATTGGCAATTAGCTTGTATCATGATGTATTGTTATAACTCACTTTGTAATTCAAAACATTATTCACGGATGTAATTATATATATATATATATTTGATGTTGATATGTTGAGTAAATTAGTTCTCATTATTTCCATGTTTTATTGGTTATGTAATCTTGTTTAGCATATGTGGTTCATTCTTATTTTTATGCTTAGCATTTATCACTTTTATATGAGAGCTCATATCTGTGGAATGAATGTTGGATTAGTTAAGTTTGTTAATGGGTAGTTAACGTAATGTCTCTTCGTGTACCCCAAGGGACTTAGGAGTTTAATATGTATTTGTAATTATGTTAGTTGCAATTGATAACATAGTACTTCTTACTTTATGTTTAAAAAAAAAAAAATTGTGTGTGTTAGTTGTCCTTTGGGGTTTGCACGACGGGGTGTTACAATGAGTTTGCAAACAATTTTTTTGTTCTTATCTTGAACAAACCCTTCTAGTTGTTCCATATATATCTCATCATCCAAATCTCCTTGTGTAAATACAACCCAAATAGAAACAAACTTAACAACTGGTGAATTTTTTTTATGAAAATCAATACCTTTCTTTTGAGAATGCCCTTTTACTACTAGTCTTGCTTTATACCTTTCAAATTTACCATCAACACCCTTCTTTAGTTTGTAGATCCATTTGCAACCAACAAATTTCCTACCTTTTTACGAGTTCTCCCATCTCCCATGTTTTATTCTTCTCTAAGGCATCCATTTCTTCTTTCATTGCTATTTTCTATTTACCACTTTTAGTACCATCCATTACTTCCTGATAACAACTAGTTTCCCATCGTAAGAAATAAAAGCAATAGATGAAACATAATCATCATATATTTTAGGAGAATTTCTAACCTATGTAGATCTCCTTAGAGAATTTTGTGGTATTTCCATATTTTCATGTATATTTTTTGCATCCTCATCTTCTTCAAAATCTACTTATTTCTCCCTATTTTTTTTGTAAATGGATGAGTTTCCAACTAATTTTTTTCATGTTATGATATTTGTTCCTATTTTATTCCAACTTCTACTGTCTAATTTTATGAGAGGAGATTCATCAAATACTAAATCTTTACTAAAGGAAGACTTTTCCCTATCTTCATCCAGGAACCTGATAGCTTCTAGGTTCTGGTTAGGCTTAGGTCATTAACTAAGCGCTGTTTCAACTCCTCTCCAAGAGTTTCTCAACTTTGTGCTTCACCTTGAAAGACTAACACCAATTGAATTAGCAACTTTCTCCTACACTCAAAAGACTCTAAGTACCAACATCACAAAACACATTGAACTACTTGCAAGGGTGCTAAGATATTGGAAACATGCATTTCACATCCAATTAGATCCATATTGGATGGTCTTCAATCTTCCTTCTTACCGATTCCAAGATTTGGTCTTGAAGAGGCCTAATCCCTTCTAGCCCTTGACAGTGTCCTTTTTGCCTTTCTTGCTCAAACTTTCCAAATAACCTAGAAAAAAAATTTCACATTCAGATACCCTTTTTGGTCTTCTAAAATATTTACCAAGTTTCAAACCCCTGACTCCTCCATACACTGGTTTCCTTCAATCTAGGTCAAATAGGCTAATAGGCCTAATTACTAGGGTTTTTATGATTTCTTGCTCCTCTCTCACACAAATGGATTGACTAGACCTCAATCCTTCTAGCACACTTAGATATGACTATACCCCACCTGGAACTGTACTTGTTCCATACGGTATCTCTTTCCCCTGCCTATATTCTTGAATTTTTCACTATCAAACCTCTAACCGGACTTCCCAAGCTCGCCTAGGGTTTGATTTTAAAAATAATTGCTCGACTCCACATGACTCCTACTACTAAATATGTACAAATACATGGCTCCCATAACAAATCCATCTATTCTCAGGAAGATCCCGTGGCTAGATTTCATGGGGGAGCCATAAAAAGGCAAACTGGTCAGGACATGACTAGAATAGACCCTTAGACCTTAACCTATGAATTCAAAGCACCATATCAACTCAAAAAAACTTGATTATAGAATGGAAAATGCTCAAGACTACTCTATGAACACAAATCTAATGTCAAATCAATACATCTAACTCATCTAATAGCACTGTCACTCAAAAAAAATTGATATACATAGAAAATGCAGAGTTCTTCTATTCCAACAAAATCCAAAACTTGATTACAAGTCTACATACATGAAATTTGAGCCACACACTCTCTTTAGATTCCATTTACCACCTTTTTAGGGTCTGTTGGTCGATTCCCCACTTCCTATCTTTTAGGGGATCCAAGATAACCGAGTTGCATGCAACATGACAAATGTTGTCAAGGCAACTTTTAAACAACTTTTTGCAACTTATCATTGTGCCATCATCCTAACTCCTAGGACCTCTAACTCCTTGATTCCAAGCATCCAACTCCCTTAACTGCCTCTTGGCATCTTCTAACAACATAGATGTGTTTAGAACATAATTAAGACTCCAATCCCATTTTAAGCTACTAAGGCTAATTAAAGCTAAACTATCAATGATGAGTAAACTTTAGTGAATCTTAGTCCTAATGACTAATTCACCCAACCACAAAAATGACCTTCTAAGGTCCAAATCAACACACACAATTACTCTGACTTGGCTAAGGTCAAATACAAGCCAAAATTTCTTAAACTATGGAGGTTAGCCTAGGTGCTCCTGCACCATCCTCCCCAAAACAAAAGAGTTCAATCCACCCTTGGATTGAGTAAGTTGAGATCAATTCCCAACTTATTGAACTCTGATTCTTTGATCCACACTACATCAGCATCAGGTTGACCATGCCATTTTATCAGATGTTCCTTATATTCATTGGTTCTAGTCTTCTTATAGACCCTAGTATCCAGTATACTGTCAGCTTGTTTGACTATAGCAGAAGGTAGTTTGAGCTCTTCCACATCTTGGATGACTTCATTGAGACTTTTATCCATGTCTGGTGGTGGTCCTTTGTAATGAACCAGGTCTGCAATGTTAAAAATAGGGGACAATCCACTGTCATCGGGTAGCTGCACTTTAAAAGAATTGTTTCCATATTTTGCCAAGATAGGTCAAGGACCTATCCTCTTCATTTGCAACTTGTGAGGAACTCCTTTTTGCAACCTGGACTTTTTTAGATGCACCATCACCAAGTCTCCAACATTGAACTGCACTTCTCTTCTATTCTCATCCACCTTAGTCTTATGCTTCATGTTGTTTTCTGCCAATTTCTTCCTAACTATATCATGAATCTCCTGCATTGCATAAGCAAAATCATCAGCATATCCACTTCCCTTGATTCCATCCTTTAAGTCTCTTAGCTCATAGACTCCTCTAGGATGTAGACCATAGACAATTTCAAAGGGACTCTTCCCTGTTGATTTGTTCATAGTGTCATTATAAGCATATTCATCTTGCTCAATCAACTGATCCCATTGTTGACCATACTCCTTGGTCAAGCACCTTAATAAATTTCCAAGAGTTCTATTAACAACTTCAGTCTGACCATTAGTTTGGGGATGGTATGCAGATCCAAAAGATAGATTAGTTCCCAATCTCTACCAAAGAGTCTTCCAAAAATGGCTCATGAACTTGGTGTCTCTGTCTGACACAATGCTTATAGGTAACCCATGTATCCTTACTATCTCTTTGAAGAAGAGAGAGGCTATTTGACTGGCATCATTGGTTGTTTTACATGGCACAAAGTGAGCCATCTTGCTGAATCTGTCCACAACTACATAAACATTGTCCATGCCTTGTCTTGTCTTGGGTAACCCAACTACAAAATCCATACTCAAGCATTCCCATGGCCTAGTAGGAATAGGCAGTGGTTGGTATAGGCCTGCATTTGAAGAAGTACCTTTGGCCTTTTGACACACTATACAACTCTCCACATACCTCCTAACATCTAGGTTCATCCTTGGCCAATAATAGAACCTTTGAACAAGTTCTTGAGTCTTTGTGATCCCAAAGTGACCACTCAATGCACCATTATGCTTTTCTTGTATCAAATTCTCTCTAATAGAGCCTCTAGGGACACATAACTAATTCCCTTTAAACAAAATATCACTTTGTAAAGTATATTCAGCATATTTACTATGAAAATGATTCTTGTATTCAACACATACCTTATAAATGTCTACAAAATCTTCATCATCTGCATACAGATCCTTGAAATGATTTATCCCCATGCTCTTCAACTGAATTTCTTGTATGGTGAGGACTCTTCTACTCAAGGCATCTGCCACCTTGTTGAGTACTCCTTTCTTGTGCTTGATATTGAAAGTTTAAGCTTGCAGGTATTCCACCCACTTCATGTGTCTGTGACTCAATTTCTCTTGTGAATTTAGGAAACTAAGTGCTTGGTTGTCTGAATACACTATGAATTCCTTAGGAAGCAAGTAGTGCCTCCATTTCCTTAAAGCCTGGACCAATGCATACATCTCAAGGTCATAAGAAGAATACTTCTTCTTGGCTTCACTTAACTTCTCTGATGAAAAGCCACCGGTCTGCCCTCTTGACTGAGAACAGCTCCAATAGCCACATTGCTTGCATCACACTCTATAGTGAATAGCTTCTCAAAGCTTGGTAACACCAAAACAAGTTGGGTAGCTATCTTTTCTTTCAACAACTCAAAACTTTTGTTAGCTTGCTCATTCCATACAAATTTAGTCTTCATCCCTCCTTTAATGGTATCCAACATAGGAGCACAAATAGCACTAAATTGTCTTATGAACTTCCTATAGTATTGAGCAAGGCCATGAAAACTTCTCACCTCTGTTGCTGTCCTTGGAGTAGGCCAATTGAGGATGGCTTCCACTTTGCTACTGTCCATCTTCAAGTTGCCATGGGATAGTACAAATCCAAGGTACACCAGCTCTGTTTTGATGAATTCACACTTTTCTAAATTGATCATCAATTTCTCCTCCTGCAGCTTCTTGAAAATCAACTCTATCTGTTGGAGGTGCTCTTCTCTTGTTTTGTTATAAATTAGTATATCATCAAGATACACCACTACAAATTTACCAATGTAGTTTTTGAGGATTTCATTCATGAGCCTCATGAATGTGGAGGGGGCATTAGACAACCCAAATGGCATAACCAGCCACTCATATAAACCCTCATTGGTTTTGAAATCTTTTTTCCACTCATCCCCCTCATGTATTCTAATTTGGTGATAACCACTCTTTAATTCTATCTTGGTATAGTACCTAGCTTCACCTAGACAATCCATGAGGTCTTCAATCCTAGGGATAGGGAACCTATACCTAATGGTTATCTTATTTATGGCCCTTGAATCAGTACAGAGCCTCCATTCTCCTCCCTTTTTAGGTGCTAAGACAGTGGGGACTGAACATGGGCTGATACTCTTCCTAATGAGACCTTGGTTTAGGAGTTCTTGTACTTGTCTAGCTATCTCCTCATTTTGTTGAGGGGTCATCTTGTAAGTTGCCTTATTTGGTAGGGTAGCCCCTGGTATCAAGTCTATCCTATGACTTATGGCTCTTTTAGGGGGTAATGTTGATGGTTGTCCACTACTCACAATGCCTTCATAGGTCTACAATATTTTCTGTATTTCCTTAGGTAACTCTGGCTTCTTAGCTGCTTTGTCATTACTTATCTCTCTTGGCCTTAGCATCACTGCATAACCAACTCCTTCTCCTTCTTCCAAGGCTTCTAAGAACTCTTTTTCACCAACCATGAGCAATTTATGACCTGCTATATGCACCTCTGCATCCTCTAACAGTTACTGAATTCTAAATGTTACCTTATCCTTCTTGAAAGTGTAAGAGTTCTTGACTCCATCATGCATATCTTGGCGATCAAATTGCCATGGTCTACCTAGGAGCAAGTGACATGCATCCATAGGTAACACATCACACAAGACTTTGTCCTTGTACCTTCCAATTGAGAACTCCACCCATGCTTGTTCATTTACCAAGACATGTTGACCTTTATTGAGCCATGTGACCTTGTAAGGATTGGTGTGGGGTATCCTTGTCAACTTCAACTTGCTGACTGTCTCCTCTGACACAATATTGTCAGTAGACCCTGAGTCAATGATGACTCTACATACTTTCCCCATCATCTTACACTTTATCCTAAACAGGGACCTCCTTTGGCTTGATTCTTCTTTAACAGGCTCCTTGATCAAAGTTCTCCTCATCATGAGGTTCTCACCTTCCTCAGAATTCAATGGTACTTCAGAATGTTTCTCTATTGCAGTTGTCTCATCATGAACTACATTAGTTCTCTTATCACCTCCATGAGAAGTTCTACCTTTCTCTGGACACCTATAATTCGGGTGTCCCATTTGATTGCAGTGCTAACACTTCATATTGGTAAAGTAACTACCTCTTCCTTGTCCACCACTTCTTCCTCTAGAGCTAGAGCCTCTTCCTCTACCACCTCTACTAGAGCTTCCTTCTTGCTGCTCAAAGTACCTGACTTCTCTTTGAGCCCTTGATTCTGAACTTCTTCCACCATAACCACCTCTTTGTCCTCTACTGTCTTTTCCCTTACCTCTACTCTTGGAGGTTTTCTCTTGCTTCTTTTTTCCCTTCTCCTCTATCTTTAAGGCCATTTGATAACATTGGCGAATGGTTTTGAAGTTCACTAGGCTCATGTCTTCTTGAATAGACCACTTGAGTCCATTCAAATACCTTGCTAACTTGATGCTTTCATCTTCCACCACCTTTGATCTGAGGCACAACTTTTGGAATTCCTCGGTGTATGTTTGGACATCCATATATTTTTGTCTAAGATTATGTCTCCTCCTATGCAACTGGACTTCATAGTCATTAGGTAAGTAGGTCTACTTGATCTTGGTTACCATGCCTCTCCATGTAACTATAGGACCCTTTCCTTCTTTCTCTCTTTCAGCTTGCACAAACTTCCACTATGTGAGAGTTGAACCTCTCAACCTTGACTTGGCCACCTTTAATTTTTGGGCCTCTATTATACCATCACATTCAAAGTGATTCTATATGCTTTCAATCCAGTCCATGACTGAATCAGGATCCATTTGTCCACTAAATAGTGGCACTCCTTCCAAAGCTTTGCCACTTAAGGCCTGCAGTGCCTTCAAGAAGGGTTCTTCAGCAAGGACAGGGTCAGGTTTTGGAGCTTCCTCCTCCACATCCAATTCCTTTTCCTTTTCTTCCTGCTCTTCCTTCAGTTCTATTTTATCCTTTACTTTGTCTACTATTTCTTGGACTTCATCCAAGAGCTTCTCCATTCAAGACAACCTTTCTCTTAGCAGTTGGTTATCCTCCTCTTGCTCTTCTACCTTCTTGGCTAACTCAGCATTAGTCACCATGGTTCTGTCTTCCTTTGGTGTGTTCTCTCCTACTGATTCAGTGGGTTGCAACATCAATCACAAGCCTGATCAAACAAGGCTCTGATACCAATATGGTGTGTGTTCCCTGGTTTGCTTGCACAACTAGCTAGGAAGACTTTTCCCTATCTTCATCTAGGAACCTGATAGCTTCTAGGTTTTAGTTAGGCTTAGGGCATTAACTAAGCTCTATTTCAACTCCTCTCCAATATTTTCTCAACTTTGTGCTTCACCTTGAAAGACTAACACCAATTTGAACTAGCAACTTTCTCCTACACTCAGAAGACTCTAAGTGCCAACATCACAAAACACCTTGAACTACTTGCAGGGGTGCTAGAGATACTCGAAACATGCATTTCACATCCAATTAGATCCATATTGGATGGTCTTCAATCTTCCTTCTTACCAATTCCAAGATTTGGTCTTGAAGAGGCCTAATCCCTTGTAGCCCTTGATAGTGTCATTTTTGCTTTTCTTGCTCAAACTTTCCAAATAACCTAGAAAAAAAAATTCACATTCAGATACCCTTTTTGGTCTTCTAAAAGATTTACCAGGTTTCAGACCCCTGACTCCTCCATACACTAGTTTCCTACAATCTAGGTCAAATAGGCTAATAGGCCTAATTACTAGGGTTTTTCTGATTTCTTGCTCCTCTCTCACACAAATGGATTGACTAGACCTCAATCCTTCTAGCACACTTAGATATGACTATACCCCACCTAGAACTATACTTGTTATGTACGGTATCTCTTTCCCTTGCCTATATTCTTGAATTTTTCACTATCAAACCTCTAACCGGACTTCCTAAGCTCGCCTAGGGTTTGATTTTAAAAATACTTGCTGGACTCCACATGACTCCTACTATTGAATATGTACAAATACATGGCTCCCCTAACAAATCCATCTATTCTCAGGAAGATCCCGTGGCTAGATTTCATGGGGGAGCCATAAAAAGGCAAACTGGTCAGGACAGGACCAGAATAGACCCTTAGACCTTAACCTATGAATTCAAAGCACCAAATCAACTCAAAACAACTTGATTACAGAATGGAAAATGCTCAAGACTACTCTATGAACACAAATCTAATGTCAAATCAATACATCTAACTCATCTAATAGCACTGTCACTCAAAAACATTCAGTATACACAGAAAATGCAGAGTTCTTCTATTCCAACAAAAGCCAAAACTTGATTACAAGTCTACATACATGAAATTCGAGCCACACACTCTCTTTAGATGCCATTTACCACCTTTTTAGGGTCTGTTGGTCGATTCCCCACTTCCTATCTTTTAGGGGATCCAAGATAACCGAGTTGCATGCAACATGACAAATGTTGTCAAGGAAACTTTGTAACTTTTTGCAACTTATCATTGTGCCATCATCCTAACTCCTAGGACCTCTAACTCCTTGATTCCGAGCATCCAACTCCCTTAACTTCCTCTTGGCATCTTCTAACAACATAGATGTGTTTAGAACATAATTAAGACTCCAATCCCATTTTAAGCTACTAAGGCTAATTAAAGCTAAACTATCAATGATGAGTCAACTTTAGTGAATCTTAGTCCTAATGACTAATTCACCCAACCACAACGATGACCTTCTAAGGTCCAAATCAACACACACAATTACTCTAACTTGGCTAAGGTCATATACAAGCCAAAATTTCTTAAACTATGGAGGTTAGCCTAGGTGCTCTTGCACCAGTATTAGGATCCCACAATTTGTATTGCTAAATTTCAGCAACATAACCAACAAAAATATATATGTTCAATTTGGGGTCCAATTTAGAATGTTGATCTTTAGAGATAAGAGCATATGCATCACAACCAAAAAAATTAAATTTGAATAATTAAAAAAATGACCTATCTATACTTCTTTGAGAATCTTACAATCTATTCCAACTGATGGTGACTAATTTACCAGATAGAAAGATGTAGAGACTACTTATTCCCACAAATCTTGTTACAACTTGGAATTATTGATAATTCTCTTTGCTCTCTAGAAGAGTCATATCCATGCATTCAACAACACCATTTTGTTGAGGCTCATGTAAACAATGGTTTTATGCCTTTCGATCCCTAATTCCTTACAATAATTTTCAAAATCCAAAGATGTGAACTCACCCCCATTGTTTAATATTAAGAACTTGATTGATATGTCAGTACTATTTTCAACCAAAACTCTAAATTGCTTAAATACAATAAGCACATCAACTTTACTTTTAAGAATATAAACCCACACCTTTCTATAGTAATTATTTATAAATGTCACAAAATATGATGATCCTCTAAAAGAAACTGAAGGGGATAGCTCCCAAATATTTGAATGAATACAATCTAGAATGCCATTACTTGTATGACTGCCTGCTTAAAATTTTTGTCTCGATTTCTTCCCAAAAACACAATGCTTGTAGAAATTCAAATTTAAAGATTTTAAATCTGGAAGTAACTTATAGTTTAACAATACCTTCAACCTTTTCTTTCTCATATGACCCAATCCATGATACCATAAATGAGTAGATTCATTTATTTCTTAGATACCACAACTGCTTCATTTATTATAATACTCCCTTTTATATCGTAAAGGTTCCTAATATTTGTAGCCTTGATGACCACCAAAATACCTTGGACACTTTTAGCACTTGATCCATCTTGACATGTAAATTATAGCCTCCAAAATCCAAAACTTCCAAGGAATTTTTTTTTAGTTATGTTACAATTCTTACCTCTGTTAATATCCTTATAATACCATCAAACATTTTAACATTAATTCTCCCAATCCCTATAGTCTTACAAGAAATATTATTTCCCATAAGAACAACACTACCATCAATAGATTGGTAAGAAGAAAACCAATTCATATGTGGAAACATGTGATTAGAAGATTTTAAATCTAATAACCATTCCTCGTGATATTGTAAGGTGTTACAAATGGATAATACATCATCGACCATTCCTAAACTTGTCTCAACTGGATTTCCTTACTTCTTGGAGACATCATTGTCTTCTTTCCTCTTCTGACAATATTTCTTGAGATGTCCTGATTTATTGCAATACCAACATTTTCCTTTACACCTTTTTTTTCTTTTGACTTAGATTTGGATGTACCTTTCAAATCTTCCCTTTTCTTCTATGGATCAACCCCTAGCCACCATTTCTTCTAGTGTGGAGGCTTCTATGTTATATTTCCTTTGTACTATTCAAAAAAGAAAAGCTCCCACAACACAATCAAATTTGAGGATATTAGTTATGCTAAAGCTAATAGAAGTGACTAAATGATTCCAAGATTTGAACAATGAACACAATATCATGACTATTGTGTCTTCATCTTCAATTGTTACATGGGCATACTAGTTAATTAACACATCAGAGTATTAAAAATATTTAAATGATCAACAATTTGTGTACCTTACTTTATTTACAAACATTACAACCACCTCTTCAAGTAGATCTTGTTTGTCAAGGATTTTGTCACATAAAGACTCTCCATTCTACTTCATAAGCCTAAAAATATTTCATCTCCAACAATATTGAAAGGAACATCATTTTCTAAACATAATTGGATTGTTCCAAGAGCTCTTATTTCAAGATCCGCCAAGTCCTCATCAGTCATATTCATCTAGGTTTCTTTGAATTTTCTATCAATGCCTAGTGAAATCATTGTTGCGGTAACAAATCACACATATTGAGCTTCCATAGCTCAAATTCATTCTTCCTTTGATGTTCTAAAACACACACCAAATCCCACCAAATCCTGACATAGATGTTGTAAAATAATTTCTCTGATACCACTTGTCGTGTAAGCATAACTGTAAACTTACCAAATTAAAATAATATTGCAGCACAAGTTAGTCATGAATAAATGATAGGAAAGATTAAATAGAATAATATTTAACAACACCCAAATTTATGTGATAAAACTTTGACAATAAAGCAAGGAAAAATCCATAGGGAAATGCATCAATATTCTTATTTCTTAGAGAAATTGATTACAATCTTCATGCAACTACTAGTATTCAATCATTTATTTTTCATTAAAGGCTACATATATATAAATACATATATACATACATACATACATATGCATATATACATACATACATACATATACATACATACATATACATACATACATACGTACACACACACACATACATACATGCATACATACATACATACATACATACATACATACATACATACATACATACATACTTACTTACTTACTTACTTACATGCATACATACATACATACATAAATACATACATACATACATACATACATGCATACATACATACATAAATACATACATATATAAGATAACAACCACTATCCAATTTAGAAAAATATAAATTTTTTCCCTTAAAGAAATTATGAATTATACCTTAAAGAAAAAACATATTTTCATAAGATTTGTGTTTTATTATTTTAATTTTTTGTCAAATGTATCCAACAAAAAAGAGGACCTATTCTAGACCATTACTTTGTTTAGGAATGGGATTGTGAAAGATAACATGGAGATTTATACTTTCTTTATTTTTGATTAAGTAAGCAGAGATTTTGAAAGGGTCGTAATCCCTTTTACATCAAAGGATTTTTTCAAACGAATCTTACAACTGGGGAAAATAACCCGATAAAATAGACTATCCAAACACAACAACCAGTCAGGAACAATTAGACAAGAACAACCACAAAAAAAAAACTAGTAGCATGAACAAAGCCACTAGGACCAAACAAAACAGAGACAACCAAACATATAAAAATAGTTTAAGCTCCAAAGCTTGAAACCAACAACTTTTCCTTCAAAGACATCTCATCAAAGACTTTTTTAGGAGTAAATTGATTTTTCTTTTGCACAACTATCAAGGGAGTATCAAAAACTAGATTAGAAATAGAATAGAAGGAGCCTCAAGGGAGGCATCACACACCTCATAGCCTAGGAACAACCAAGTGTTGAACTAGTTCTATAGAATCCATTGGAGAAACAACACCATCAACAACAGGAGTCGAAGAGGTAGGGGCCTCAAAGGAGGAAACACATATGGTAGATGGGACATCCTTATTTTGAAACAGAGCAGTAGAATCCACCGAAGAAAAAACATCATCAGAAAAAAGATTATTTGTTTGAGCGGGAGGTGGAGGCTTTGAATCGTCACTATCAGAAGGAGAGTCTACATCAGGGTAAACGGTTAGATGATCCTTATGACCATTCTTCCACCAAGTGGAGGAAGAAACAAGATGATGGCCATTAGACCAGTCACAAGCCAAGTTTCTAATAGAAAAACAACATCTACAGTGGAAGGCGATACCTTCGTAATCCACAAGTTGAGACCAAGACTAGCCATTAACCTCAAGCACCACCTCACTAAGTAAAGCTTGAGACAAATCTACCTCCACCAAAATCCTAGAAAAGGAGGTATGAGTAAAATTATTGTTGCCATGATCCACCTTTAAGAACCTACCAAGAGCATTACTAATGCCCTCATAAGCAAGGGAGTAGTAGAACTACAAGGGGAGATACAACAATCTTACCCAAATAGGCATTACATCAATAGGTTCCTTCAAAGGGTTGAAGGAATGGACCCAAGGCCTCATGGATAGGGGGTGAGAATCCCATACCCACAAACCATGATCTAAAATTTATTTTCTATCTTTGGAAGAACTAAAACCAATAACAAAGAATCCTTTAGCAAAAGGATAGATCTCCATTATACCTTCCACAACAAGAGGCCAATTTCTAGAAATCCAAAGGTGTAGATCAGGGAGTGAGGGCCACAAACAATAGAACCTATAGATCAAGGAATTCTTGGAAAAAAATTTGAAATGCATTTTGAAACTTCCTTACCCATAGAAATCATAGGAGAAGCAACTACATGAGGGTGCACAGAGCTTTCCCCAACCTTTTTATTCCAAACAACATCCATGAATGAGCCTGAAATATTTCCTTTCACTACATAAGACCCACCCTGAGATCCCACAGCCGAACACCCAACCATAACCCCCTCCTTTGAGATCTTTGAAGCCGTAACAGAGAGATGTACCACTAGGCTACACCTAGGTAGAGAGCAGGCAGGAGACAAGGGAGCGACACGTGAGCAAGGAGGTTGAGTATTCAAAAACCTTGTTGGGTGGGAAGGCCTAGAGATGTAACAGGTTATACTTTCTTTGTTGGCCAAATTTAATCTCTTCTTTTACCTCCCCAAAATTGATAGATTACAAGAAATGACCTCTAGTCTTAGGAAAATTGTTCATTACAGGCCATAGCTAGTTAGATTTTGGCTTGTCTCTTGTCTACAAAATGTAGACACATAAAAATGACCTAGGCCTTCGATCTGCATTTTTCTATGATGACCACGCTTCTCCCTCATGTAATAAAAGTATTAATTATTCCTCTATGATTATTTAAATAAATCAATTACATTTATTTATTTAAATACGCCACTAATTAATCCTTATTCCCTCCAATTATTTAATAACATTACCATTTATCCTTCAATCAAATAAAATTATTCATTTAACCCACTTTGCATCCCACAAGTAAATAATTAAAACATTTATTTATTTCCTTTTGTCTTATTCCCATTTATGAATTAAATCATTATTTAATTCATAAGTCAACTTTCCTCTATAAATCAAATAATTTATATTATTATTGGATTTTCCAACTACCTCATTTATGTGCCAAATCTTTTCCTTATCTCATTTATTCTCCACCATTGATCTAATTGCTTTCAATTAAATTTCAACCTTTCATTTCAAAGCTTGCTCTAACTTTGACTTAATGTTTCCCTAACCCTAATACTCCTTATCACATTGAATCCTAGCCTTTGATCTTAGGTTTTGGGTATGTGCAGGATCATCATGGAAAAAACAAGCCCTTAAGTGGCAAAAAATTCAGAAAAATCAAAGTTAGGCAACTTGATGTAAAAATTTGAATAAGTTATCTATATTATTTCAAAAATATGTAAGTATATAATCTGTAGAAAATTAAATGTAGTTTCTAAACTACTAGGTTTGTTTTTTTTTTTTAAATCTATTTTGTGAAAATTTGAAATTTCAATGTAATGGTACTTAAATTTAGGAAAAATAAGAAGTAGGTGTCTATCGACCACCCTAACCACAATAAAATGATAATATTTTTTTACAATATTTTAGGTATAAGTAGAGGACTCATGCCCCAATGTGATGCATTTTTTTTGTAATTTTTTTACAAGTAGATAATTAATTATGATTTTTTTATTACAACTTTTTAAAAAATATAAAAAACTCGTATGTCTAACCACCTTAACTTGGTCAAAGCTTCATGAAAATCAATTTTTATTTTTTTAATCCTATATTATGCGAAGCATAGAATGTGACGTGCATGTTTTGGATTCAAAAAATGTGATACTATTTGAAAGCTATAGATGTTTTTCAATCAGCCTATCAATCAGGACTTTAGTCATAATTTGAATAGAAAATGAATAATAATTGCTTATTAAATTCAAATTAAAGCATAATTTATATTGGTGGAAAGCTAAGAATCTCCTTTAAAAACCCTTTTTGTTTCATCAATTTTGGGTAAAAAAATAGTCGCCAACCACATACCCATCATATTGCCACTTTTTGGCCCATCATGATCCTGCACATACCCTTTTTGTAAAATTTTAATCCTAGGCATCCATTTTCAATTTGGAATTCTTTAAAAGGGCTCTCTCTATTCATTTTAGACACACAAAATTATTTTCATAGACACACAACATGCTTGAGAACTCCAAGTACTTGAGCATGTACAATACTTCAATGCTTTGCTAATCTTAGTCACAGATTGTAGTTGCACTTAAATCTAAGGGTAATCATATGATTTGCAACAAGATGGAGAAGGGCAATGGAGGTCAATCAATGGAGGCTTGAAGACCAAGTGACTTTGTTTCATGTTTATTTGCTTCTAGTTTCCTTTGTGCTCTATTGTTGATTGGGGATTAAGTTATTAAGATACTTGCAGCTAACTTGAAAACTTTTTCCTCGTTACATTTGGTGAACCCGACATGAATTGAACACGCAACCTAATAAATACAATTAATAATAAAAAAATAAAAAATAATAGATGCAATAATATTACCCAAAAAAATAAAAGTATTAAAATTTTCAACATTATAATATTATTTTTAATGTAATTCTTAAATTTGAAAAGGAATGAGAAGGGTGAAAGTGAGGGGAGGGAGGAAAGACTATTTTAGGGAAGGATATGTTGTTGAGAGAAAGGTACTTTCTAAAGTACCACTATAATACTATTGGTTGTGAAGTCCAATCATCATTATCTTTCTAATTTCCCCCTTTTCTTGACTCTTCATCTTTTTGAAGAGTGGATTATATTTTTGGTTCTCAGTCACTTGTGCTAATTGTTGAAAGTTTTAATTCACTGCTTCAACTAATAAAAGATATTACCTTTATTTTCCTATGGATGTAGCTATACATTGGTGAACCACGTAACTCTATTTGTACACTTTTATAATTTTTTTATTTATATTTTCTTAGTTGTTCAAGTTTTTATTTATGTTTTAATTACTCAACAAATACAAATGAATATTTACCATTTTTATTTTATATAGATAATTTTATGGTCGTATGATTGTATCTATGATCTTTTTAATTATAAACTTTGTTTCAAGATAATATCATTAAAACATGAAATTTTTAGCAAAATATAATGATTTATAATAAAGCACAATAAAGGTATATTTGAAACGTTGGACTTAACAACAAACTATAATGATTGATTTCATATGTGATTCATGACTCTAAGTTTATTTCGTTCTCTCTTTTTTTTCTATTACACTTTATTCATGTCACTCACCACAATCACTGTCATTCAATCACTATCAAAAAAGTTTAAAACTTTATCTTTAAAAATATTTAATCTTTCCCAAAAAAAACTTGAACTTAAACCAATAAATGAAACTTAAATAATTATTTAATTAATAATATATTATCATTAGTATTTAATATATTATATATAACTTATATATTAATTGTTAGAGATAAATAATATATTATATTATTAATAATATAATATTTATTATTAATATATTATATGAATAATAATAATATATAATATATTTAGTAATTATTTAATTAATAATATATTATCATTAATATTTAAAATAATTTAAAAATAATGATAAATAATATATTATATGATTAATAATATATAATATATTATTTAAACTATAATATATATATATATATATTTGTTTGGTAAATGCACCTTGAAATCAACCATAGCCTTGTGACTCGATGGTGTCAAAACTAACTTTAAGTTTTTGCTCCACCAAGCCTAATGGTGTCGAAACCAACTTTAAGATTTCACTCCACCGATGCAAGTTGTGGGATTCGAACCTTAGACCACCCAACTGCAGTCCTTACAACTTAACTGTTGCACTATGGGGTCAACCCCTGAACTATATATAATATTATATAATATATTTAATGATTATTTAATATTATTTAAATATATTATACAATATTGCATATATTGCATTATTAAATATAATATATATTAATAATTATTATTGATATACATATTATTTAAATTATATTTAATATATTTCAACTATTTCTTAAAAAATATTTAAATAATATATGTTATTATTGACTATAATGGAGATGATCAATGAACATTATTTAGGGGAATGAAAATTGGGTGGTTAAGTAATAGGCTAAGTTTCAACTACTTAGGTGACACAAGTGGAGCTTGCTTAACTTGTTCATTTTGTTTAGAACTATAATCAACAATCATTAGTAATATTTAATAATTTGATCACATAAAATAAAGTATTTAATAATTATTAAATAATTTTTTAAATATATTAAATATAATTTAAATCGTATATTATATGTAATCCTATAATATATTTAATATTATATAATAATGAAATAAATATTTAATATTTAATTTAATTAATAATTCTTATTAATATTCAATATAATATATAATACTTAATAAAAATATTTAAAAAATTTCATTAATGTATAATAATTATTATTAATTATTAATAACTAATTATTTTTATTAATATTATATTTAAAATAATATTCAATAATTATTAATATATAATATACTATTTAAACTATCTTCAATATTGCCAATAGTGGCATGGTGTGATGGTTAAGTTGTGTTATTTCTTTGTCATCAAGGTTCAAACCCCATTGGGATGTAATTGTTGAGTGCTTATTTTAAAGATGCGCAATCCCCCTTTTTTGACCTTGACAGTTCATAGCTCCACATCAAAAACGTTTACCCTCTTTAATAGAAAAAAATCTTCAATATTATATATTCAATAATTATTATAATATACTATAATATATTATTTAAAGTATACTTAATATGTTTCAACTATCACTTAAAAATTATTTAAATAATATATGTTAAAAATATCTTCAATATTATATATTTAATAATTATTATAATATAATATATTATTTAAAGTATATTTAATGTGTTTCAACTATCACTTACAATTTTATTTAAAAAATATATGTTATTGTTGACTATAACATGGTGATAGTAAACAAACACCGAAAAAGAGTCTTAGGAGAAGAATAGGAGATTGTAGACCGAAACCAGCATAGAAAGAAGAGGGTGAGGGGAGAGGTTACAAAAAAATCAAGATTAAGAAATTATTTTATAAGGATAGGGTAAAAATTGGAGGACAAAATCTTAGTTGAAAAAGCAAAAGAAAAAGACAAAATATATTATTATAACCTCAAAAAAATATTATTATAACTTGTTCCTTTTATTAACCAATTTCCACTAAAAAAATCAACAATATAATGTATTAATCAACATTAATATTTAATAAATTGATCACATAAAATATGGACATATTAATTATTAATTAATATTATTCAATACTAATTAAATAATAATTTAAATCATACATTATATATTAATAATAATTATAATCATATAATATATTTAATAATGTATAATAATAATTAATAATTAATAATTTGTATTAATATTCAATATATTATAATGTCTAGATCACATAAAAATAGCGATGTGTGAGGGTAGCGATGGAGCAAAAAATGGCAATGGCATGGGCGATGCACAAGTAAGGGCTTTGGCCTTTGGTGGGGCTAGTGGTGTGGGTAAGAAGGTAAATAAAGGCACAAAAAAAGGATGCACAAGCCATGGTTCTTCTCGGGTGACTATGGCTGGCGAGGGACAATACTTGTTGCGCTTTGATTCTTGCAAGGACAAGGATTTGGAAATGTCGTCTCCTCTTATGCCCCCTCTCCGCTTTGATCCATTAGGTGGGGATATGGTTTCAGTGCATGTGACTAGGTCTACTAATCCTAAATATCTAAAGGCTTGCAAGAACAACTATAATCCTTTCCATGAATACAATGTTGACTATGTGTGTGAAGCCAAGTCAACCTATAACGGATAGGCTTTGTAACCGTTGCCTATGTTTGGAAAACTGCAGAATCATTGTGTAACTGTTGCTCCCACTTCTATGCATGTCTTGCATTTGGAGAATCTTCTTGAAGAAGATGTAATGAAGCTTTATGATGTAGAAGATGTATTTGGATAAATATTGGTGAAGAATGTTGTATGTAATCTTGATACTGTTAATGAATACAAAGAGCAATCCCCTACTCAGTGTGGACATAGCATATTGGTGAACCGCATTAAAATATGGTTCCTTTTTTTTGTTTTATGTATTATTCATTCCATTTATTTTTTGCATTCTTCTCTTTCATTTTTTGTTGTTTTTAAATTCAACAATTGGTATCAGAGCCTTGTGAAGAAGCTCACTATAGACTTGGTTCGTTGGGAAATTGGTGAAGAATTTCCAGAGCCATGGATGATCCAGACAAATGGAAATTTCAGATGGAGTCATTATTGATCAAGCAAGACCCCACACTTGCTGTGTTTGGAAAAACCAAAGGAAAGGGCTCTATGTCAGATGCAGATTAGGAGAGGATGGATCAGAAAGCTCGTGCAACTATTTTCTTATCGTTGTCCAGCAACATGCTCTTTAATGTCTTAGCTGAGAAGACTACGAAGGAGTTGTGGGACAAATTATCTTCATTATATGAGATTGCATCAGCTTTGAATAAGGTATTCATCATGATGAAACTGTATAATTTGAAAATGCGAGAAGAGAGGAATGTGTCAAATCATTTAAATGAATTCAACACGCTAGTCACCCAATAAATTTATGTGGGTATTAACTTAGATGATGAGATCAAGGCTATTTTATTATTGTGTTCTTTAAAAAATAGCTAGGAAGGTGTGGTGATGGTAGTGAGCACTTCAGTTGCTGCCAAAAGTAAACTAAAATTTGATGACATTGCTGCTACACTCCTCAGTGAAGACATGAGAAGAAAACATCAAGATCCTTCTTTCGCTGATGCATTAACTATTGTAAGCACTGACAATAGGGGGAGAAGTCAAGATAGAGGAAGAAATAAAGATCATAGAAGATCAAAATCTGCAAAATGATCAAAGTCTAGAGGACGAAATGGTGCTTGTTGGTTCTGTGGGAAACTAGGACATACAAAGAAAATTCTTTGGAACTATAAAAAGGCTCAAGACAAGGTGACTAACAATGAAGTTAATGTTGTTGATGATGGTGTTTTGATTCTCTTAGTAGGTGACACAACTATCACTTCATGGGTACTTGACTCTGGTGCTTCGTTTCATTCTACTCCATGCCAGAGTGCTTTCACCAATTACTAGGAGGGTATGTTTGGAAAAGTTTTTCTTGGAGATAACAAGGAATGTGAAATTGTAGGAAAACGCGATGTGTTATTTTCTTTGGGAAATAGTAATAAATGGTTATTGAAGGACGTGAGGCATGTTCCTACACTCCAAAGAAATCTAATTTTTGTACGACAGTTGTATGCAAAAGGGTTCAATGTTAATTTTGGTTTAGATTTTTGGAAAGTAACCAAAGGTGTGTTGGTGCTTGCAAAGGGAAATAAAATGGGAAGTTTGTATGTTTTAGAGTGCAACGATGAAGTGGGAGTAGCTATGATAGTTGAGGACAGTGGTTCTGAAATTTGGCACAAGAGGCTTGGTCATATGAGCAAGAAAGGACTTGAAGTCATGCTTGAATGAGGACAAATTTTAGGCCTAAAATCTATTGATTTGGATTTGTGTGAACATTTCCTTTTTAGCAAACAGAGTCGAAGCAATTTCTTGAAGATGAGCCATGATACGAAAACAACTCCATTGGAAGTCGTCCATTTCGATGTCTTTGGTCCCACAGAGGTAACATCATTTGGAGGTGTTAATTATTTTGTAACTTTTCTTGATGATTGCACTCAAAAATTTTGGATTTATATGTTTAATAAAAAATAAAAAAAACTTTCAAATTTTAAAGCTTTCAAAGCTCTTGTTGAAAATCAGACTGGAACTAAAATTAAATGTATTGAAAAATTGATAATGGGGGAGAGTTTTGTTCTTCGGAGTTTCACACGTTTTGTGCAAACAATGACATTCAAAGAATTAAAGTGGTTTTGTTCAGCCCTCAAGAAAATGGTACAAGTTAGAGGTTTAATCAGACTATTCTTGAGAGAGCTTTGTGTATGCTCTCCAATGTTGGTTTAGGAAAATATTTTTAGGCAGAGGCATGTAATACTGCAGTCTATCTGATTAGTCGAGCTCCCTCATCTCAATTGGACTTCGATATTCTAGAGGAGAGGTGGATTGGAAAAAGGATTTCATATAATCATTTGTATGTTTTTGGTTGTGAATCATTTGTGCATATTCCAAAGGAGCAGAGGATGAAGTTAGATTTCAAGTCTAAGAGATGTATTTTCCTTGGTTACAGTGAAAATTAATTTGGTTTTAGGCTGTGGGATCTAATTGCAAAGAAAATTGTCCGCAGTCATGATGTTATTTTCAACGAGAGGGAATTTCCAAGTTTGAAAAAATTGAGTACTTCTTTAGATAATTTTATTAAGTTTGATTTGTTTGATAATGGAGCTCATTTGATTAATAAACCTGGCAATGTTCCTCTCTTAGATCATAGTCATCAACTGTTACTTTCTCTTCTCCTCTTGTTACCTCGCATGATTTGTAGCCTTCTATACAACCACTTCATCCCTGTGACCCACGTCCTATGCCGCCTATGGTAGAGGCTAACAATCCCATTGTTTCCCTTATTCTCTCAACCCCCTCCTATTATGTTTTCCTAGTCTTCTACCTTGGATGCACCATTACAGGCAATGGATGCACCATTTCATCCAATGGATGCACCATTTCCTCCCATGGATGCGCCATTTCATCCCATGGATGCACCATTTGATGCCATGGATGTGTCATGGATGTGCCATTTCATCCCATGGATGCACCATTTGATGCCACGGATGTGTCATTTCAGGTAGTGGATGTGCCACTTCAGGTAGTGGATGTGCCACTTCAAGTAATTGATGTGCCATTTCAGCTTTAGGATGCATTCTTTCATCCAGATAGATGAAATAATATTGGGGATAATGTACAGAGAAGACAAGATTTAAATTTTGACCTCAAGGGAGTTTAATCTTAATTACAAAAAGTATGTCTAGATGAAGCTCCTCCACCCCGTAGATAAACTTGTGAGAAGAAAAGACCCTCTAAGTATGATGATTATGAAATTTTTCATTTTGATTAGGCAGAGCCAGCCACATTTAACCAAGCATGTAAAGATGTGAATTCAATCAAATGGATGGAAGCTATGAATAAAGAAATGGAGTCCTTGAGAGTTAATAATACTTGGGATTTGGTTCCTCTTCTACCAAATTGAAAGTCCTTGAAAAAAAATGGGTTTACCATTTGAAAGAGGAAGATGGAGGACGTCAAAGGTACAAGGCCAGATTAGTGGTGAAAGGTTTTGCTCAGCAAAAAGGTATTGATTTTAATGAAATTTTTCACCAGTTGTGAAAATGCATACAATTCGTATTGTTTTAGGCATGGCAGCTGGATCTCTAGCTTGAGCAACTTGATGTTAAAATAGTGTTTCTTCATGGTGATATTGAAGAGGAACTATACATGGAGAAGCCTAAAGGTTTTGTGCAACAGGGTCAAGAGCATTTGTGTTGCAGATTGAAGTGGAGTTTGTATGGGCTTAAGCAAGCCCTGAGGTAGTGGTACTTGAAATTTGGTAGTTTCATTACTCAACAATAATTTGTTCATTGTAAATAAAATATGTGTGTTTCTTATAAGAGGCTTGTTAATGGTGAGTTTGTTATTCTTTTACTCTATGTTGATGATATGTTGGTTGTTGGCACTAGTGTGCAGATTGTTAGTGAGTTGAAGCAACATTTAGCTCTTTGTTTTTCCATGAAATATTTAGGGGCAGCGAAGAGGATTCTTGTCATAAATATAATCAAAAATAGAAATAAAAGAGAAATTAGATTGTCTCAAGAAAAATACATTTATAAAGTTTTGGACAAGTTTAATATGTCAAATGTCAAGCCTATCAGCACACCATTGGCTAATCACTTCCGGTTATCATCAACTATGTGTCTGAAAACTCCAGAGGATCAAGAATCCATGAAAAGTATTCCATATTCTTCTACAGTTGGCAGCCTCATGTACACTCTAATTTTTACAAGACTGGGTATTGCTCATGCAGTGGGCGTTGTGAGCAGATTTATGAGTAATTTGGGTAAGACACATTGGCATGTCGTTCAGTGGATTCTTCACTATTTGAAAGGAACTTATGATTACGTTTTATGTTTTGGAGGAAAGAACACTCAACTTCATGGTTATGTTGATTCAGATTTGGCTAGAGATTTGGATAAGAGCAGGTCTACTACTGGTTATGTTTTTTACTTTTGTGGGGGCAACGATAATTTGGTTATCTCACTTACAACAAGTGGTTTATCTTTCTTCAACTGAGGTTGAATACATTGCTCTAACTGAAGGAGCCAAGGAAATGATCTGGTTACAAAGGTTGTTGGGAAAACTATGGTGTAAGAAATTAGTTTTCCTTTTGTTTTGTGATAGTAATAGTGCCATTCATTTGGCCAAAAATTCTACCTTTCATAATCGCACCAAGCATATAGAGTTGAGGTATCACTTCATTCGCCATGTTCTTGATGAACGTAAGTTGCAGCTAGAGAAAATTGGCACTATACTGAATCTGGTAGATGCTTTGACAAAAGTTGTACCTCGAGAGAAGTTTGATTTTTGTAGAGCTTCTCTAAGCATTTTGAAGAAGTGACGTTAGCCTCTTGTGGGGGATATCTCTGAGCATTCTTTCTTTTCAGTATGACTTTTATTCAAGTGGGAGATTGTTGACTACATGTGTGAAGCCAAGTCATCCTATAATGGTTGGGCTTTTAACCACTGCCTATGTTTGGAAAATTGCAGAATCATTGTGTAACTGTCGCTCCCACTCCTGTGCATGTCTTGTATTTGGAGAAACTTATTGAAGAAGATGCAATGAAGCTTTATGTTGTAGAAGATGTATTTGGATAAATACTGGTGAAGAATGTTATATGTAATCTTGATACTATTAATGAATACAAAGAGAAATCCCCTTCTCAATGTGGACGTAGCCTATTGGTGAACCGCGTTAAAATATGGTTCCTTTTTGTTTGTGTTCTGTATTCCAATTATTTTATGCATTGTTCTCTTTCATTTTCTATTATTTTTAAATTCAACATGCAACACTTTCTTCCTAGAGAAGTTACATAGTTCAAACCCTAATTCTCCTCCTCCCAAATTTCCCAATCCACATATCTCTACCTCTTCAAAGGTCCACTCTCATGGAAATTCCAACTTCTTTATTGGGGATGTGGAGGTTATCATTGTGAATGAAACCGTGGAAGTTTCCACAATTTTTATGAATGTGTTAATTTCATTTTGGTAGATGTTGGAAGGTGTTCGCTAATTATCAAGATTTTTTAGAAATGATTATCCCTTGACATTGATCGAGATTGGGCTCTATCTGTTTATAGAAAATTTCCCCTCTTGCAATCCACTCCTTGGATTTCCACTTCTTCTTGATTATCTTCTCTTCTACTATGGATTACAAATTTTTGTTGTGGATGGCCCCTAGTTTTTTGGGAATTCTAGCCTATTCCACTCCTTGGATCCCTTTCTTTTATCTCGCCATGAATAAAATCATGGATATCCTGATCTAGATCAAGCTATATAACCTTCCTCTAGTTCTAAGGGATCTAGGTCTCATTGGCTACTTGATCAATCAGGTGGGGTCCTTTGTCAAACTCGACTTAGATGAGGGGGATTATTCATGTAGGTTTACTAGGGTTTGTGCCCTTGTGGATATTTCTAAACCTCTCCCTAACTACATTTAGATCCATTCTTCTTATGGCACCTAGATACAATTCTTAAATTTTGAAGGTCTCCCCTTTAGATGCTTTTGATGCAATAATATGGGGCACAATATTGGGGTTTACAATACTCCAAGATAACCTAGAATTAGATGTCTCAGCCTTAAGAAATGGATAAAAGAACCTAGGTCTTCGGATGCTGATTTTATTTGGCGCAATCATGGAAAGTTTTTGGTGACTCATCTTGTTTCATGGTACGATATTGTGGTGTCATTGAAGCCTTTCTTAGAGTAGCTTGTGAAGCATGCTAATACTTTTGTCCTTAATTTAATGATACATTCTTTCCAACCGAAGTGGATGAGTATGACTCTGAGTCGAACGGTACCTTCCCTTTAATGGAGGATCTGAATGATTTGAATCTTGATTTTTTTTATCAAGACTTTGTGGTGGCTCCTCCTCCAAAGTATGGGATCTCTCAGACTTAGTGCAATAAATTAAAATCTAACTGCAATGAGTCGAAGAGGAAAAAATTAAGGAAGACTTGCTGAAAAACTCTGCATTGAAGGAAAGGAAGCGGTTGAGGAGGTCTCTCAATGGACCATGGAAGCTCTCTTCTATCAAAAAAATGTTAAATCCTAGTTTGGCTTTGGCTTTGGCCTTATGGCTTTAATTTTGTGTTTCCCATTGGGACTATCTTCTTTGGTGGATTTTTTTCCATACGTCTCTTCTTGGATGTTCATGTTTGGCTTCTTCTCTACGTGTTGGTTATAAATATTGTAGAAGGATAGGTTGACAACCTAGATGGGTTATTTTTTGATGCACCCCTTGTTTCAAGGGCATGCTCAATATAATTGTTTTTATCATTATATATTAATACCTCGCTTAGGAATTTAAAAAAATTAATATATTACATATCATTATATAAATATATTAATAATTAATATTTGATATATCATAATTATTATTTATTAATAATTAATAAAAAATTAACATTAAATATTTTACACCCAAGGCATGTCCTATTTGAAAATGACAAGATAATTATTAAAATCAACAGTGGAAAGATCACTAAAATCAATGCAAGATAGTTAGTTAAATCTCCTCAATTAAATGTTTTTTAAATATTATTATATGAAGAAAAAAAATGTAGTGTGGGTTCCCTTCTTAAAGCAGTTATTGCAACCCACCACTTGCATACATTTGGCTTAACTAGCATGTTTTCTTTGGCATTACGATTGAGGAGATTTGTATTGAAGAATATGGCCACCCAAGGATTAGAGGCAACAAATTTTTTGATTACAACGGTGAGTGGAGTTCCATTATTTATTGTTTGCATATTTATTTCCCTTTTAACTGCTTCTTGTTTGCAGGGTTGAGCAGTCAAGAAACTATTGTATTATTGTTTGACTAGCATGCTTTGGAAGATTCTTGCAACATATCTAGAGTTCCATCTGTTGTGGCTTCTTACTCTAATGCTTTTGACTGACTAACTTGTAGAATTTTTTAGATGCAAACTATCTCTTCCCTATCTTCAGAGGAAATAAACAGTTGAAGCGGTGGTTATTTTAAATGTATTGTCCTTGTTTATGACAATGTTGATTGGTTGTTGAATGCTAAAAGTGATGTCTATTGTCAATCTGAACTTTTGATCAGTTGCTTCCTTCATTTTTATTTTAATTGGTTTAATGTAGCTAATCAAAATCTCTTTCTCTACCCTTTCCACATAAACTATTCTTATTGGAAAAAATTAAACCATAAGCACAAGTTTAAGGAATCTTTTTCCAACTGATTGTCCTTGATGGTGTTAATTTTGCTCCTCCTTTATGCTACTATACATTGAATTCAAATTAGGCTGCACCATAAAACCTCTAAGCTTCTCCATACTAGAATCTCACATCATCTACTATCTGCCTATAAGCTTTCTGGAGAATGCCACAATGTGTACAATTTATTCTTCAAAATATATATGTATACGAAAATACAAGATAAAAAGTGTTGCTACTGCTATTGTATGTAATTATTTTGGGATATGGATTTCTATATGAAATATTGTTGTGAAGTTATTTATTTTAACTATAAAATTTATATCTATGAAATGTAATAATCTAGCTATGAAGATATACAATTCAAATAATATCATAGAAACAATATTTTATTTATTAACAATTTTCTTATTAAAGAAATATAGGTTGAAGATGTGAAACTTCTTCTAGGCATGTCACCTATTTGGATGGCATGCTTAATGTTTGGTGTTGTCTTTGCACAGTCCTCAACATTTTTCACAAAACAAGATAGCACAATGGAAAATAAAATGGGTCAACATTTTTAGATCCCTCCTGAAAGTCTGCAGTAATATATTGACAGCTCTATTAAATTTTTTGGTTCCTGTCTATGATCACTTCTTTGTTCCCATTGTCAAAACATTGATAAGGAAAGATAGAAGAGTAATATTGCTCCAAATTATAGGCACCAGTATGTTTGTTTCATGATTATCGTTGCAGTGGTAAAAATTAAAAGACTAAAGGAAGCAAATGATAATGGACTAATAGACATGTCCCATGCAACAATCCCAATGAGTTTATTTTTGCTACTTTCACAATATTTATTTATTGACACTGCTCATGTATTTACAATGGTAGGAATGCAAGAGTACTTGTATGATCATATGCCATACACAATGAAAATCTTGGGTATTGCTTAAGTGTTTTAGGAGTTGGTAGTCTATTCAGTAGTATCCTAATTTCAATCATTGAGAAGGTTACTTGCAAAATGGAGGACCAACGTTAGTTTGCAGATAATATGAACGAAGATCATTTAGATTACTTTTATTGACTTAAGCTTCTTTGAGTCTATTCAACCTGGGCATGTTCATCACCTTAGCTAGCTGCTACAAGTACAAAAATGTTTTCAGTCCTGACACACAAAAATCTTGCTCGGAAAGGAGACTTCTTGTTAATAATTTATTTATGATTGG
This sequence comes from Sequoia sempervirens, assembly GCA_007258455.2. Classification (NCBI taxonomy): domain Eukaryota; kingdom Viridiplantae; phylum Streptophyta; class Pinopsida; order Cupressales; family Cupressaceae; genus Sequoia; species Sequoia sempervirens. The sequence continues at coordinate 89,371 of VDFB02114128.1, forward strand.
GTGTCAGTTCCTTAACATTCACAAGTTATCCATAGCTGAAAGAGATTTCGTCTAACATAAAAAGTTTATTTTTTACCTATCTCAGTGACACTTGTCCAAACTTTATCTATTTTAAAATTTTAATTTGTTATTTAGTCTCCAGATATATTGTCTAGCCGTTGAGGTACTTCCCACATTCATGAAACAGGTTAAAAATTCGTATATATTGTAAGTGGAGGGAATTAAACTCTCATATTTTACTAGACAACACATATTCCATCTAAAAGACCATAGTTGCACCTTGCTTAAATAAATTGTATTTATTTAAGTAAATTTAAATTTTATTTTTTAAATCCCATTTAATGAAAGTGTTTTTTTTTTGTCTATGATAGATCTATAGCATTCTAAAGGGATGGTTTTTCTTAATATTCAGTTGTGGCCTTATTTGTTATCAATAGTTTTTCTATTTACTTGGACACAAATTTCTTGACTTCCCATCATTACACTGATAGGATTTATTTAATTGGCAAGAGTCAAAGTTTAAACCATCCTATCACTTGATTTTTGGCCATCTTTGAGATCAATTGTCAAATTTGTTTAGTTCAAATACATCATATTTTTTTACATCAAAGTAATCCTGCACCACTTTCTTTATTGAATAAAAATAGTACTGTTAACTACATCTTTTGCAAATTTGATTCTCTTTCAGGATAATGATGCAATTATGCTTTACTTGAAAAAACCAAGGGTTGTTAATGTCCATGATTAGATAGGACATGAATCTAGGATTGTCCATTATCATGCTATGATGTCATGCTCATACTTATTCTCTTATCAATATATTAATGTAAGGTTACGAAGTAGCCAATATCCAACACTCGTAACCTTTGAGTAATCAACCATAATCCTAGACTAGCTAATTTCAACAGAGTTCTATTAGTACTACAAAGGAAACCCAACAAAATGTTAGCCTTAAAAAGAGGCTAGGTAGTTCATTCTAAGGTATTAGTATTGACTTCATTGTTTGATTGTATTAAATTTCATTTTTATAGAAAAATAATTTATATATTTATTTTCATTAAATTTATAATTACAAAGTTATAAAATAAAGTTGTTAGTATAAAAAATTTCTACATAAATTGAATAGGAGATACATGTATGCAAGATTTAACAATTTAAGAATATGTAAAAATAAATGCAAAAGCATTGATCATAATGACACCATATTTTACCTGAATTTTTTTTTGAAAGATATGGGGCCTCTAAAAACTTGAATCAATATTTTCACCATACTAAATCTTACAATACATCAATAATCCTCACTAATACAAGAAAAAACAATAAAGATTTGAATTTCTTATTGAAGAAAAAAATGAAGATAGAGATCATTTGCTAAATGACCTGACAATTAACCACATACATACTAAATAAATATATCAAAAAAATAAATCAATATTTTCCCTAATTGACCTTCTACACATCTTCCCCGTACCCATTGCACACCAAGGTTGGATTGCTAGTATATATCATTATACAAATATATTAATTAATATTGCTTTAAGTTCAAAGAGATTGAAATTTTTTATGGTTAAAGTTTGTAATATTGTCTGGTAGTAAAGAGTGACAGCAATGAATTGTAAGAAAAAAGAAAATAGAATAGAATAAGACTGGGAAAACGAATCCTATACGAAACTAGTCTTTAGAGTGTGCTGGTTAAGCCCAATCGATATTACCAGTATTACCATAGTACAAGGCAACACCATTCTGTAACACATTCGATATTACCAGTATTACCATAGTACAAGGCAACACCATTCTGTGTTATATAACTTAATTGGATGCAGGGCAAAAGTTACATCGCAACAAGAAAGCCACAAAGCTTGATTGAAGCTCAATTTCCTCCTACATAATACGCATAGACAAGTAATCGTAACCTATTTCTTTATAAAAAAGATTTATATGGTAGAATTTCGATGCACCTAATCACAGGCAATATTGTTCCTGTTCTGAAACATCGTCTGAGTGATTGCTTATGTTTTTCTATAAAGCATGGTATTGAAAACAATAAGCACCATAAAGTGTTCTAAGGATTTTCCTGATTATAACCGTTGTTAGGAACGTATTCTCCGTTGCCATTGCCGAAGCCTGTGCCATAGCGATTACCGTTGCCAAATTCTGTGTTGTAACCCCCATATTGGGCACCCTCTCCATACCCACCGCCACCGTTGGAACCGCGCCACTCGCCCGAGCCGTAGCCACCGCCATTGCCAAAACCTTGTCCGCCGTAGCCCGCACCGCCTGCGTTTTGTGTAGTGTATTCTGCGCCTTTACCGTAGCCATTGACGCCCTCTTTGTAGCCGCCACCTTCACCCGCACCATTTCCGTAACCGTTGCCCTGCCCTTCACCGGACCTGTAATAGCTATTGTACGAGTTCTCCCTACCCGTCGGGTAATACTCTTTGGGATCCAGGTAAGCGGCGTTTTCTTTCACAGGAGGACTGAAGAAACCGCCTTCCCTCGCCTCTACATTATGCACAACCACATAACAAAGTACTAATATTGCGAGCAAAATTGAGAATGGGATTTCAGTGCGGAGAGCCATAGCGTGAAAGAAACAATAAATTTTGCCTATGCCGAACTACAAGGAGAGTAGAGCTACTTAGGAGACGATGAAAATATGAGAAGCACAAGACTGCATATTTATGGCTCGGTGTTCCCTCAATTATCCATCTGCCATTTTCGACTGAATACATAGTAGAGAGTGCATCTCCACATGGTGGGGTCCCTACATACCCTACCTTCTCTATGCATTTTAAAACACGGCATTGACATCAAAGTGTGAATCCACTGTAGTCTGTCTAGTTTACTTAATCAGTCAACTATTTTTCCATTAAAAACACACCAGAAGGACGTGTAAGTGGGTGCCAGTTTTAATCTTATTTTCGAACGCAATCTCCGCCATAATTTGTCTCCTCTCAAACTGCTGTAATGGTTGTTTCAGATTTGAAAGACAAGATCGATCTTGTACATAAGTCTGCACGGCAATTCAAATGCTCCGTGTTTCACTGAGCTTAACTTTCGGTGATAAATATGTACTAAGAAAAAACTTTTGCCGCAACTCACGGGACGAGGGAAGATCGCCTGTCTTAAAGAGATGATGACCTTACAATTATTTTTAATTGTATGTTTCAAAAAACATTATACTGTCACGGTGGACTTATTATTATTATGCATATGATGCATTCAAATTGACCAGCGCAATCTTTTCTGTCGATTACGGTTACTCCATCAATTCAACTAATTGTTGCTTCTCCCATTTTGACAATGCCTTTCACAGTGAAAATATGTAGATAATTTTCTATATTTAAATAAACAATAGCAATAAATTATAATTGAAAAATAGATTATAATATAAATGTAAATTGTAATTCAAAAATTATGTGAAGAATCTTTTGTAAGAAAAAATTTCTCAAGATTTGTATTAATCTTTCAAATGACCTACATCAATACAGCTTCTCTCTCTCTTTGAATCACTACAACACTTCATGGCTTCAACACCCTGCAAATTAACTTGTTTTTCTCCTTACACTAAATACATAGGCATGAGAGAAAATACAAATCAAGAATAGTTTCTAAATCACAAAAATAAGAAACTCTCTTCCAACTTGTGATTTTATCCACTTTTTAGTAATATACTCATGCAAACTAAAAAATCTTCCTTATCTCTTCAATCTCACATTTAACTTCTTTTTCATGCTCTTTCTAATTTGACAACTAAAAAATATTTTACAAGTTGTCATAATTGCATTTAGCAACTTTCAAGACAATTAAAAGATAATTACAAATTGTCAATTAATAATTAAATACAAAGCAAGGTTGGATCATTTTCTCAACAATGTTTCTATCAAATATAAGAAGTTAGAAGTAGGTGAATTTTGGGATGAAGATTGGGCATTTGGAGGGAATGTACTTAAGTTTCCTTACCAGATTAAGATGGTGGGGGAGGTATGTAAAACATTACCATGGTTATGGCAAGGAATTAGTGGTTAGTTATGGGTTATGGCTTGTTTTGTTATTGTAATGGTGAAAATATGTCACATTTTTGTGTTTCTTTAAAATTAAATAAAAAATTTTTAATACTAATTTATAAAAATATTATGCATCAATTTATAAATGAACTAGTATCATATTTTAAATAGATTGTAGGACAATATTTTCTATAAATTAATATAAGTATTGATTAAATGATATTGTAGTAAGTGTTATTCAAGTAAGAGGAGGGGGTAAGTCTTCATTAGAAGGATTTCTTCATCCATTCAAGGAGTCTTGGTCATCAAGAATCGACTCCTTTCTTGAGATGGTACCTTCATCTTCTTTATCTTTATCTTTTTTTAATCTTTTGGTTTATATTTTTATAGGATCATATTGAGCAAGTGAAATCAAAAGATTCAACTATAGGAATTTTCTATTTTCAGGCTCCTTGATAGTACCCCTATCAAGACGTTGTGATGTAATAGATTGGCCATATGTCTACTATAGTTGTAGCCACATTTACACCCTGTCAAGAAGGGGGAAGACTCCTGGTATAGGAGGAAGGTGACACATGAGTGACAATATACTAAGTGTTGTCCAATGCTCAATAAGATTCTATAAGTGGACAAGTTATAGGAAAAAATTGTTAGCTTGCACCCAAATCTATAGTAGAATATTAAAATAAATAACGACTTTAAAATACATAAAAATGAGAATCTATAGAAACTCTTATAACCATATTTGACTTTCTATCTTTTCAATTAATAAATAGAAATATCCACTTTAAAATCATACCAATTTGGGTGAATTTAGCTTGTATCTTTTTCCAATCACCCATAAAAATCATATGCTAGGAATCTAGAGATTACATCAAAAGAGCTTGAAGAAATCAAGAGCCAAAATCTAAATATTTTGATCACATAGGTAAAATTAAAAAAGATGATTGCGAGTTTCTAAATATAGTAATACATTTATTTATCAATAAATGGTATACTCTTGTGTGGTATTGGACTATTTCCTTTGTACCTTTACTCACCTAACTACTTGTGTTTCAATACATTCATCCCTTGCACATCCCTAATGCATAAATTTTGAGATATTTACTTGAGCTACACATTAAATAATCATATATGTGTACATATATCCCTATTCATTCAGTGTCCACTTTGATTTGACCATTTTCATGTCCTAGGTCATTTATGTGGACATAGAATCAACCTTATAATAATGTAGTTGCCTATAAAATTTCACATTTTAAATTCAAATATTGAGAAAATCTCACCCATTTAATCTTGCTAAGAGACAAATAAAACACTTTTTCAATTTTCTTCTATGTCATTGTAGAGGATAAGTATAAATCTCCTTAAACCTAATTTTTAAATGAAACCAAAAAACTGACCATTAGATGTCAAAAAGAAGAAAAACCTTCAAATAAAGTTCCTTGCACAAAAGGTAGTTCATGTACCATGTATTGCAGATCTTCAATTGAAATTATCTTTGATTGAAGGTTACATCATCTTTCGTCAAAGAAAATTAACATAAACTTTTATATGAGCTATTTTGAAGGACCCATGTCTAACTTTACATACTACAATTCCATGAAATATACAAATTTAATGATTAATTCTTATAACATCATGATCAATAAAAGTAATGTTTAATGGTTAATCATCATTTGTATATGTCACTATTCACATTTGTGAGGTATATGATTTCCTATTTGTATGAATATGAACCATAAAAATCAAGATATAAAATCTAATAACATCTTTAATTTTTCATTTCATTGACAAGTCTCATATACATGATGGATGAACAATAAACTAGCAATCACACCTTGGAGTGCAATGGGTAGACCAAAGAGGCGTGGAAGGTCAATTAGGAAAAAAATGGTTTATTTTTAGATACATTTGTATAGTACATGAGTTCAGTTGGTAGGGAAATTTGAAAATGATGTTGTTTGTGAAACAAAGTGATAGCTTCAAATCAAAAATGCATCCAATTTTAGGGATCTATAAACACAATTGAAACAAAACCTCTGAATTAGAAAGATAATCAATCTCCATTACTAGTAAATTCATGTTATTTTTACAATAGGGAGAGAGGGAGAGGTAGGGGTGGAAAGAGGGATAAATAGAGGGGGGAACAGTGAGAGAGAGAGGTGCAAGGAGATAAAGATAGAGAGGAAGACAGAGATAGAGATAGAAATAGAGATGGGGATGGAGATGTAGATGAAGATAGAGAAGGAGAGGGATATAAATAGGAGAGGGAGAAATAATGAGAGAAAGGAGAGAGGGATAGATGGAGATGTATGAGATAAATATATAGAGAGGGAGAGATATAAAGATAAAGATAGAGGCAAGAATTGATATATAGAGAGAGGTAGAGAGAGGGGGAGATATAGGGGTAGAGAGATGGAGAAATAATATGATAGAAATAGAGGGAGAGATGGAAGAATAAATATGAAGAGATAGAGATGGAGAGGCGAAGAGATATAGATATAAAGGTCTAAGAAGAGGGAGAGATGCACGAATGAAGAGGGAGAAATTTCTAGAGATATAAGGAGAAAGAGAGGAAGATAGAAGTAGAGAGAGATGAGGGGGAGATAAAGATAGAGAGATAGGGTGATAGAGAGGAAGAGATAGAGATTTAGAGGAAGAGGGAGAGGGATAGATAAAGATAGATGGTGAGAGAGAGTGATAGAGATATAAGGAGATATAAAAAGAGGAGAAATATTGAGAGAGAGAGAGAGAGAGACAAATATAAATACAAATAGAGAGAAGTAGAGTTTTAAAAAATAGAGATGGAGAGAGGGAGAGATAGAGATGTACGAGAAGAGAAAGATATATGTGTCTATGTGAGAAGAGAAAGGGAGAGAGGTAGAGGTAGAGAGATAGATAGGGGGTAGGGAGGGAGTGAGAGAGGGAGAAATAGGGAGAGGGAAGGAGATAAAGGGAGAGAGGTAGAGATAGAGAGATAGATAGGGATAGAGAGGGAGTGAGGGAGGCAGAGGTGGGGAGCTCAATAGAGAGAGGGGAAGGTAAATAGGAGGGAGGTAAAGGGAGAAATATAGGTAGAGGAGGATATAAAGAGGAGGGAGAGAGAGAAGAGGGGGTGGAGAGGGAGAGAGAAGAAGAGTGGGTAGAGGGATATATAGCTCCTAATATATATATAAGGGAGAGGGAACAAAAGAGAAGAAGAGGTATAGATAGAGGGTGATATAGAGAGGGATAGGGAAAGAGATAAAGAGATAGGGAGAGCGATGGAGAGATAGGTTTGAGATAAAGGTAGAGAAATATATGGATAAAAAGAGATAGCAAGAGGAGTGAGAGGGAGATTGAGGAAGATAGAGAGAGAGAGAGAGAGAGTAGGATAGGTGGAATGAATTTAAGAGAAAGGGGGAGAGGGAGATATAGATCAATAGATAGAGAGGGAGTGATATAGATGGATCAAAATATATAGAGAGATAGAGAGGGATAAGGAGAGAGATAGAGAGAGATAGGGAGATAGAGATAAAGAGATAGGGATGTAAAGAGATAGAGGAGTAAGAGAGAAGAGTGATGGAGAGATAGGGAGATAAAGATAAAGGGGCATGATTGAGAGAGAAAGAAGGTGACAAATGTGACAAATACAAGTAATGGAGAGAGAGGTATAGATGGATAAGGGGAGAGAGATAGAGATAGAGATAGGGAGGGAGAAATAGGGAGTATGTGTATCTGAGTGAAAGATATGGAGAGAGAGAGATAGATATGTATAAATAGATAGAGAGGAAGAGAGAGGGAGGGAGAGGAATAGAGAGAAGAGAGAGAAGTAGAGAGATAAAGAAAGAGGGAGTGATAGGGAGAGTGGGAGAGAGAGAGGGATAGGGATAGAAAGAGGGAGAGAGACATAGAAAGAAGGAGAGATATAAAGATATATATAACTTGGGAAAATAGAGGAGGTGAGAGAGATAAATATATAGAGAGGGAGAGATGGGAGTAGAGAGGAAGAGGTACAAGGAGAAATAGAGATAGAAGGAGGGAGACAATAAGAGAGGGGGAGATGGAGAGATAAAAAGATAAAGATATAGGAAGTGATATATCGAGAGAGATAGAGAGAGGGATATATAGATGGGGAAAAAGTGAGAGACAAAGGATAGACATAGGGAGGGAGAAATAAGGAGTGTGTGTGAGAGAGAGAAGAGTGATCCAAAATGTTGATGCAAAAAATATCTCACACAATCTAATCTAAAAACAACAATTTAATCACTATGGATTGTGGAAATATGATATAATTAATGTTCAAGGTTACCAAATATAATAATTGTATGGAGTTGAACTTCTAATTTTTTTATGTTTATATTTCAAATATTAAAAAGAGTGTATAAATGATACCTATGTAGATTTTTATGTACATTTTTGTAAGTTATATTTTTATGTTAGATTTAAATCTATTTTTTTTAAATTTACCTCTTGTTTCTTATTTTAAGAAAAAAAAGGAAAGAATACAAAATAGTGGAAACTAATTTGATTTACCATTTTTTGATAAATTTATATTTTAATAAAGAAAAAGAAAATTAATATATTTTAATTTATAGAATTGAAAAAAATAATTTAAGAAAAAAAATATTTAAGTTTTTAAGGATTTAAAATATTTTTATACTTTTTATGTCAAAGGTGTTTCCTATTTGAAGTGAAATGAGCTTTCTTTACATATCTACGGTTGTCTTTTGTAACCGAATTTTCAAGACTGCCTTCTCCATTGCACTATTTTCGCCCGTGTAAGGTTTTGTAATATTTCCAAGAATATTTTTAGAATGCTCCCACTCTTGAAAACAATGATCACTCTTAGCCCGATCAAACATCAGTTCATAATAAGTTCACCTCTATTTGACAGCTGTAAGCAGTCAATCTCATGAACATTTAATAGAGAACTTAGTATCCACCATCACAGGGAATTCAAATAGGTGGTTATCTTAGGGCGGTAGTTGAAGCCGTGTGGAACCACAATGCTTTCCGCACTCCTTGCTTCAACTTGCTATATTATAATCTTTATTACTTTTATACTTCTATAATTAAAGTTATCATTTATATTTTCTTTTTATTTTATAATTTTATACTTAGTTACTTTTATAAAATAAATAAAAATCTTCAATTTTATTTTATTTTATAATTTATAATTTATATAATTTTTTATTTGATAATAGTATGACTTTATTATTTGAATAAGTTTATTAGATTATTAATATTTTTATTTTATTTATTTTATTATATTTTAATTTTATTTTTTATTTAAATTTTAAATATATTTATATTTTTTTTGGTTCTATTAGTTTTTTATTTTCAAAATTTATGATAATTGAAGTTTACAAATTTAATTATTTTTTTTTTAAAATATATTATTGAATTTATTTTAAATGAAGTCACACTTGGAAAGATTTTTATATAGATTGAAAATTCCTCTATTCTTTACACTTTGATGGATGTTCGTACCCTTTTCCAATGCTCCTATTTTGGCACAGGTAGAGAGAATGCTAGTAAAATTTGTGGAGTCTGGCTTTACACTTGCCAATTGTATTTGTTTGAAAGTTTCTAAAGTTTTTTTATGAAAATCCATTTTGTGTATATCTTGTAATCATTGCATTCCATGAAATAACCTCTATTTGAGGCATTCTTCAAATAGTTCATGTTCCTTTTCTATGCTTCCACATTTTGCATACATGTCTACCAAAATCCTCCTTCTATGGTGCTTTGGTGGATGTGCATACCCTGTTCCAAAGCTCCACTTTTGGCACATGCAGGGAGGATACTGGCCATGGTTGTGGAATTTGGATTTACACCTGCTAATTGCATTTTTTTATGCATATCTTGTAATAATTGCATTCCATGAAATAACCTCTCTTTGAGGCATTCTATCAAATAGTTTGTGTGCCTTTTCTATGCTTCCACATTTTGCATACATGTCTACCAAAATCCTCCTTCCATGATGCTTTGATGGATGTCCATACCCTATTCCAAAGCTCGCATTTTGGCACATGCAGGGAGGATATTGGCCAAGGTTGTGAAATTTGGATTTACACCTACCAATTGCATTTTTTTGAAATTTTCTAAAGGACTTTCAACAAATCCATTTTGTACATATCATGTAATCATTGTATTCCATGAGATGACATCTTTTTTAGGTATTATGTCAAACACTTCACGTGCCTTGTTAATGCTTCCACTTTTTGTGTGTATTTCTACTAGGGAAATTATGAATATAACATCTAACAACGTTCCTCTATCCTTTATGCTTGAATAGGTGTCCATATTGTTCCAAAGCTCACATTTTGGCATGAGCAAGGAGGATTGTAGCAATGGTTGCAAAATTTGGCTTTAAACTTGGCAATTGCATTTGTTTTGATATTTATAAATCCTTTTCAACAAATCCAATTCATGGATATCATGTAATCATTACACTCCATGAGACTACATCTCTTTGACTCTCCTTGTCAAATACTTCATGTGCCTTGTCTATGCCTCCAGATTTTGTATACATGTGTGCCAGGGAAATTGCAATTACAACATCTAAAAAAAAGTCCTCTATCCTTTATGCTTTGATGAATTTCCATACCTTGTTCCAAAGCCCCCATTTTTGCACAAATATGGAGAATGATAGCAAAGGTTTTGGAGTCTAGATTTATGCCTACCAATTGCATTTTCTTGAATTTTTTTAAATCTTCATTCATCCTTTTGAATGTTTTCCATGGTTTTTCTTAAATCACACATCAAAAAAATGGTGGGAACCATGTCGTGGTGTATGAGAAGGTGGAGCCTTGCAGTAGTGGCCAAGACATAAGCAGTAGCAACAAGGGTATATTAATAATAAGACAAACTCGAAACCTCACCCCCAAAGTTGTGGCACACAATTGAGGTAGCTTGGTGGTGTGTGGCAACTACAACAGTAGGTAGGAAATCTATTAACCCCAATGGTGTGCTTACCATTCACCTAGTTACAACAAATTGTACAATGTGTAGGGTTTGATAACGAGAGAATTGCAAGGAGCAACGTGTGTATACTATGAATAAGGTTAACCTTGTAGTTCTTGTTGCCTCTCCCTCATTCTGTCACCCAAACTAGCATCCTTGCCAATAGATGTTGTAGATTTATGGAGTGAAAAATAGCTTAATGACAAAAAAAAACAAGAAAGATATAGTTTGGAACATTGTTTGAACCAAATCGAATTTCCCTCTCTATCCATCCATCTCTCTCCCTTTCTCTCCCTCTCCCTCTTCCTAGACCTCTATACCTATATACTTTTGCCTCTTTATCTCTATCTCTCCATATTCCTTATTCCATCTCTCCCTCTATCTCTACCTTGTTATCTCTCCATCTCTCTCTGCCCCTATATCTCCCCCTCTCTACCTCTCTCTATATATCACTTCCTATCTCTATCTCTATCTTAATCTTTTTATCCTTCCCTCTCTCATTCTCTCCCTCTTTCTCCCCGCCTCTATATATGTATCTCTCCCTCTCCTCTCTGTATCCCTCTCCTAAATCTTCATCTCCATATCCATCTCTATCTTCCTCTCTATCTCTATCCCCCATCTCTATCTCCTTACCCCTGCCGACCCCCCTCCGCCTCTCTCTCTCTTCTCCCTCTTATATATCCCTCTTTTTATCCCTATCTCTCCCCCTCTCTCCCTCTCTCCCTATTGCAAATATAACTTGGGCTTGTTGATAATGGATCCTAATTATCTTCCTTATTCAAATATTTTCTTTTAGTCATGTTTGGATCCCTAATTATCTTCCTAATTATCCTTCCACACCTCTTCGGTGTACCCATTGCAAACCAAGGTGTGATTGCTAGTTAATTATAAAACTCATTTTGTTAGAAACATTATTATGAAAAATATAAAATTATAGAAAAAATACTGCTGACTATTTTGAAAAGAGTTCAATCGCAAATTGAATATCCTCAAACATTCCATCAGTCGAAAAATATCTTGATTGAGAAGGAAGGCGATATTTTTTCTTCCATGGCGGACACAATGCTTACAACAAGATTCTACGATCACAAAACTACAATACCCATACGTACTTCTATTTTAGAAAATTTTCCTGCTCTTAGTGATGAGACGCATCGTTGCTTAAATAAACATCAACTCTAAAATTTATTTGTTTGCTTTTTAATTAAGGACGGGGCGAAGCCGTTCAAGGGTTTTCCTGATTATAACCGTTGTTCGGAACGTATTCTCCGTTGCCATTGCCGAATCCTGTGCCGTAGCGATTACCGTTGCCAAACTCGGTGTTGTAACCGCCATATTGGGCACCCTCTCCATACCCACCGCCACCGTTGGAACCGTGCCACTCGCCCGACCCATAGCCGCCGCCATTGCCGAAACGTTGTTCGCCATAGCCCGCACCGCCGGCGTTTTCTGTAGTGTATTCCGCGCCTTTACCGTAGCCATTGACGCCCTCTTTGTAGCCGCCACCTTCACCCGCACCATTTCCGTACCCGTTGCCCTGCCCTTCACCGGATCCGTAATGGCTATTGTACGAGTTCTCTCTACCCGTCGGGTAATACTCTTTGGGATCCAGGTAAGCAGCGTTTTCTTTAATAGGAGGGTTGAAGAAACCGCCTTCCCTCGCCTCCACATTACAAGACACTACAATTGCCAGTAGAATTGAAAATAAGATTTCAGTGCGGAGAGCCATTGTGAGAAAGATTAAAGAAAATAGCTATGCCCAGCGACTTAGCAGACGATGAGAAGATGAGAAGCAGTAGAGTGCGTATTTATAGTTCTCTCCATTGGACTGGTGTGATTCTTGTTGGTTGATTTAGTGAACCTCCACATGTTGAGGTCCCTACATACCCTACCTGCTCTATTAACTTTTCCATGATGTTGACAATAAAGTGTGAATCCACTGTCATCCATCCACCCTACTTCAATCACTATGCTGCCTTCATAGCAGCAAAGAAAGACTTTTGTTATGATGTTCACTTTGTTTGGTATATCAAGAAATATTCTTCGCAACAAGAAACCCTAAATTATTTGTATTTCCCGCCTGACGAGAAAGTACTTTATCTTCTTTTAAGATTATATAAATGAGAATAGGAATGTGTAACCGGGAACATTTTCTTTGGTGAGGACCACGAACAGTAAGCTCGTGATTTATGATAGAGAAGTCCAGCCATGAACGCAATTTCCACAATCCTCGGCGCTAATTTGTATTCGGAACAATGAAAATCCTTGTCCGTATTTTGGCTTGAACACAGCTTTTGTCCATTGATCGCAAACCACTTTGCGAGATTGGCTGCCCATAAGTCTCGGTAATATACGCAAGTCAAAAAGTTCGGTCACTAGTGCGACACAGCAACAGCCTATCGGATAGAGAAATGATCACCAATATTACTTAACCCTAACCACTTTCGAAATGACTGATAATTTTTCCTTGTATCTTTCAGTAATGATGGAATAGCGCTCCTAATTTTCTAAAGGTCTATGATTGTTCCATATCTATCAACATCTCGAATTGACAATAATTTTTTTCTTGTATGTTTCACTAATGGTAGAATGGCACTTCTAATTTTCTAGTACATTGAAATTGATGTGGGCATAACACGGAAGAGCTTATCCATCTGACATTTGAATTCCATTTTTTATTGAATTAAAATTGGCGGAAAGTCGAGAAATTTATGTACGCATACGCAAAGGTATATGTATTGCTGTTGGCTTCCAGTGAGGAGATCGGGAGTTCGAATCTCATGACTTAAATGCTCCTGTTGTGCCATCTTATTCGATCAACAAAGTATTGTACGGTAGCGAGGATGACGGAAATTTATGAGAAATAGGAATAATTTCTCCTGAAAGTCTTTCAGTTACCGCCCACCTTCCAATTACCATTCACTTCTTGCGCACTTTACCCCCCTCCCAAAAAAAAACTTGCATTTGATCCAATTAAAAACTTCATTTAATTTAATAGAAAGTTGCAAAAGTATCAATACATATTTACAAGTCAATGTATAGTTGACCAATGTAGGTAGTCAACTACACATACATTTGCATTTACAATACAAGTCTAATTGTACACAAAAAAGCTCATTTACAATTTATAAAAAACTTGTATTATTAGAAATACCCCATTTGCAAAAGGTGTCATCTTCAATACATATTATATTAATAAATACATATCCAGACATAATGGTACTTCAAATGACATAATGACAAACTCCTAGATCAACTCTATGTGATGTCAAAATCACATTCTTCAACACTCTCCTACACAATTAAATACTGGTGTAAGGCTCCCCCAATAAACATCAAATCCAAAATATATAATGCAAAAGTTAATTCACCATAAAAATTAAAAAAAACCTACGTAACTGGTAGCTACAAATTCAAATGATCAGATCTTCCCTAAACAAATTCAAATTTGGAACACAACAACCAAATTGAATGCATTGAATTGTCAGATTCAAATTACTAAATAAGAGGGAAAGTAGTCAGTGGCATTCACAATTATTCTCCTCTGCAAATTATTGGAGTGAACAAATATTATCTGCAAACTATAGAACATCGATAGGCATCCTCTGCACATTCTTCAAATATCCACGATTTTTCAAGTTGGTACATTCTACATTCTACTTAAAGTTATTTTTATGAATTGTGCATTTAACAGTTATATTCATGCAATGTCTATTTATATGTTATAAGTAAAGGGCAGTCTTTTTTGGTCACGGGTTATTCCTTACAAACCCCATTTACAAATTCAGTAAATTGGGTGTTCATTTACTATTTTCGGTTATTTCTCAAGGTCTATATTTGTCATTTATTTCATATAAAATGCTCCTTTATGTTTTATGTCTCTTGTTCATTCAACAAATCGATATAAGCATGATGAACCATCATATATATATATATATATATGGAACCCCAACTTCTAGAATTGGCTTGACGATACCTTCCCATGTAGCACTATACGACCCAAAATGTTATGCAAGTAACACACCAATAGAACAAACTTCTAGGTAGGATGCCTTGCGTTTTAATCACCACTACCATGCAGAGAGAGATAGAGAGAGCAAAAGGGTTGTGTGCGTCTAGAAACTTGTAATTTCGTCAATAGAAGCTGGTAATTAAGCAACTCTCAACATGTGAGATCTACTCTATTAAGATAATTATGTAAGTTCAATATTCACATAGGGTAATATGAGAGGTAGTTTTGTTTTTTCTGTGATCCTAGTTCATCCTTGATATGAATTCTCCAAAATACCTTATAGGATAAGATAACACATAGGTTGACATAGATGTCCAATGGTGTTTTGATGAGTTTCTAATAAGTTATCTCAAGATATGCTAATTTTCATGGCCTATTAAGGATGATTTTTTTTCTTACACCAACCCACCATTATATTATCCTATAACTTGTTCATCCTAATAACATATTTAATTCATTTGTGTCCTACATAAGAATGCTAATTTCTACCAAGTTCCACTCAGAAGTAAGGTGATATTTTTTCCCTTATCCAATGATTCCATAAGACTACCCTCAAGTTTGATTGATATATATTATTATAGGTATTATAGTACCGAGATTTAGCATTTTCCACGACCTTACCTATTTAAGGATTAGTTAATCATTAAAATCTTAGTGTCATTAATTCGAGTTTTAAATATTCTACTCAAAACTAATGAGACCTTACCTTTAATCTCATGAATTGAACATACAAATAGTTGTTTCACAATGCCTATGTTACATCATCAATCTAGAAGTATTGTTGTAATTCGAGTAAACACAAAAATAAATGAGTAAACTAAAAGAGAATTTAATATTACTACTAGCATTTAGTGTAAATTGATATTTTTTTTATTAGTATATCATTTACAATTGACAACAATACCCCAAATTCATTTATCCCATCTATTCTTATTTTATTCTATTTGTAGAGAGTTAATATTTATCATTTTAAGGATATCAACATAATTTCCAAGATAATAAAATGATAGAAAAATATCATAAACCAAAGTTAACATTCTTACACACATAAGCTATTGTAGCATCATATATGGTTGGACTAATGAATGGAATATTTTTTCCATTTCCTTAGTACTATTTTTAATTATTATTTATTATATATTTTATTTAACATGGAAGATAACCTAAATAACTTAATGAGAAGCATATGATGAGTTTCTTATATCTTTTTGATGGGTCACTAAGTACCTAAAACTAGTTCACAACAAGTCCTTTAACATTCACAAAATGATTTCAATTCTCTATTAAGTTGCATTATGATTTGATTACATGTGGACAATATATCTTTTTTTAAATGGATTCCATAATACAAGACTCTGTCTTTCTTACCCCAAGTACATATGGGATACAATTGAGTCATGATTCACCTCTGTTTATAAGAATAAAATATTTATAAAAAAAAAATGAATATCTATTTATAAGTCCATAATTTATAATCTTCGTTAGAATTAAATAAATAAATCTAAATAAATTTGTTTATTATAATTAGAATTATCAAATTCATATCTTCATCTACTATATGCATAGAATTTAAATGTTCCATACACCCTTCAAATGCCTCGTATATATACTCCTATTACCAAATTATCTCTATATATATATCCATTAAATTATATATATATATCACCATAAAACTGAATACATATAACCCATGTTATACTTTTAATTATCTTATTATTATGATAATCGTAATTATTTAAATCTTTACTTCATTAAACAACCATTTACTATTGATTCCTACATATAGAGAGTGTAGCACAAGTTCACTTAAAATATTCATTGTATCTAAGTTTTGATTTATAATCACTCACGCGAGATGGTTTCATGAAAGGGGCAATATATAAAGACTATCTACTAATTGAATGAAGACTTAAGTAATACATTAGATGATGTTTTATTATTACAATTTAATTTCCCCCTAATATCCTGACTGCCCTAAGACTCAAAGCGAATACCCTAAAGGTTATGACTGCTGTAGAAGGGGCTATGCTAGAAAATGGCCACCATATACCAAGGATGCGTTTGAGGGTGTTTCAGGGTGCTTTGAAAAGGAAACACCCACCATAATGGGTCTGTAAAGTGTTTGGGTCGCCCATTTGCGCTTGGGTGAATGAACACGCCTGGAACGGCTCAGGGACAACTATGAACAGACTAAGAGTGTATAATTTGTTTGATTTACATGATTTAAATTTATTTATTCTTTCCTTTCGTGTGCTCCTTGCAGAGGATAAAACGCAACAGTGGGCTGGAGTTTCTGTTTTAAAAAAATCATAGGAGTTTATTCATATACAGTTGAGGGGACCACACCAGTTCGTGGGCTTGTTCCCCTGAAGCTGAGGGTCACGGTTTAAGGCATTTAAGATAGAGAACCGAACCCTATCAATAGGGCCACGACCTATGGAGGTCACGCCTCCAATAGAGCCGCGCCTTATATCTGGAGGGTCGCGCCCTCTAGTGGCTGCATCATGCCCACCACAGAGAGCCACTCTCACTCTGCTGCACATTTTTTTGCTGTAACACTTATTTTATTTTATGGTTATCATTGTAATATGAAAATAATTTCATTTATATACAGGTTAAACATGTGCATAAATATGCTTTCAGGATTTAGGGAAAACTTTGCGCTACACCAATAGATGTATGCATATGATTATTCGTTTTTACAATCCATTAAAATGTTAATAGGCCTTCCATTGTTTTATTTGATTTATTTACTTCAAACATGGCAAGGTCATCATATATGCAGCAATTTATTTCATCGAAGAAATAAAAATGCATCTACAGATTTTAAGGGGGTTTTATACTGTTCTTAAAACACTCACATTTGATAGCATTTTCATAATCTCTACAGCTAGGAATGCACAACTACCTTCATTTTCCTTACTCAATGCATGCATTAAACTTTATTTACATAGGAAAGAGCCATGAAACACACATGTTTGGGACTTTCCTTCTAACTTCTACAGTTTTCTCAAATATCTGTTATTAAATCAAATGTTTACAGTATTGTGAAATCTTAGAATGAAACCAAGCAAGAAAGAAATGCTCTATAACCTACAACTTGAAAACAAGAGTCAATGGAAAGGAATACCATTTCAACGAATAATTTTCTAGCTTCCACTATGATTCTTGTTTAAGGCACAATCAAGGAGGGAGAAGCTCTCCACCGAACCTTAATGGTCATCAAACCCTACAAGTTCTCAACATTCCCTTGAGCCAAGAGAAATCACCAAGACCCCATAAAAATTTTACTTAATCATGGAAGGGAAAACAGGTACATGCATCAAGTCCCACATACACAACTATAAGAATTCATTACTATGTTTTAACACAAGGAAGGCCAATTAGCATGTGGGGGAGGAATATTATCGTTACAAGGAGGTCCTATTTGGCAAAGTAAAACGCAGTCCAACAACGCACAATATCCTACACACATTCCTAACATGAAACACTCATACTTAAACTTGCAACAACACAAAAGGATGAAGAAGAACAAAAAGATAAGCATGTCTCTCACTTTCATGGCAGCCATGAAACTTCACCTACAACTCTCATGAAACTTCACCTACAACTCTCTTCCCCCTCTCCTCTTTTTTTCTCCTAGCCAAAATTTGGTGTAGTCATAGTAGGAGGGTTCTAGAAGGAATAGTCTGAACCATGCAACAATGAGTCAAAATAGTGGAAATAACACAAAAAATTGATATACAAACATGAAAATTTATTGATTTGATAATCTCACATGCAATGCATGCCTCATGGGTGAATATCTAGGGCTCACAGGCCTGCCACAAGGGCATTTAACAATACAATTGGCCAAAAGCCTTATTACATGCCCTCGAAGGGTTTATGTGAAAATACGAAGTCTAACTAATCATGAACAACTAACTAATGATCTACAATGAATTACAATGATCTTAAATATGCTTCTCAAGCTCCAATAAGGACTGCATAGACCACAAGGGTTAATAATCCGATGAATGATCATACATGAAGGTCGTCCTCAAAATATGGAAAGATAACTCCATGCAAAAATAATTAACTTGTGAATCTCTATGATAGGTCCCAATGAACCCAAGATGCTTATATGATGTCCCATTAAGCCCCACACTATTTGGAATACGTCCGCACTAAGAATCTAGACCAGGTCAGCCCCAAATGCTCTAATTGAAAAATACAATGAATTTATGAGAGTGATAACTTCCGATAGACAAATGCAAATGGTTTGAAATTTGGATATGCAATAGATGTCAATGTGTAGATGTTATATCTTGCTCTGTGAATTGAGAAACAATGATGCGGTTAAATGCAAAATGAAATGTTGAAATTTCTATTGAATGTAATGCAAGGAAAAACTATTTTTGGTTGATACAAGATTGCTTTACAACTAGGGATGCTCCTGCATCAGACACTCGGGGCTGGAAGAAAAGTGAGTCTATCACTTTTCACGGCTAAGAGGAATACCCAAAATGGTCCACCTCATCCTAATAAATCCATGATGAATCCTCCATTGGTTTGCCTTTCCACTTCACAAGATATTCTTTGTACTGCTTCTTCCTAGTGCTCCTTTCGGTTCTGGTATCCAAAAACTGCTCAATCTCCTCCAGTTCTTAATGTGGTAACTGCTCCTTCAAATATACTTCATCTCTATTGCCACTTGATTGTCCTTAATGAAACTCATATATGTCTACCACATTGAAAATAGGTGATCTATACCAAAAGTCTCTAATAACTCCACTTCATATGCATTTCCAGAATCAAACTTCCTTAGAATCTTACATGGCCCAAACTTCCTCATCTTCAACTTATTGTATGTACCCACTGGAAATCTCTTCTTCCTCAGATACACCATCACATCATCTCCAATAGAAAATTCCTTATGTCTCCAGTGCTCATCTTCCTTTTCTTTATACTTACTATTCATTTCTTCCAAATGCTTCTGGGCCTAATTATGTAATGTCTCCATCAAATTTACAAACGCTTCTACCTTTGCACTCATGTTTTCCTCCATACTGATGTCTCTTTTAACTCTGCAACTCCTTTAGGATGTACTTTGGTAATAATCTAAAATGTTGTCTTTCCTGTACTTCAATTAATTGAATTATTGTATGCAAATTTTTCCTATGGTAAAACTATATCCAAATTTCCTATCTTATCTCCAACCAAACATCTTAACAAGTTACAAAAAATATTCTTCACTACCTCTATTTGTCCATATGTCTATGGTTGATATGCTTAATTGAACTTTAAATATGCTTCTTCTTCCACAGTGTCCTCCAAAAGTATCCAATGAATTTGGTGTCTCTATCTAAAACACTACTCTTAGGTAATCCATGCAATCTCACAGTCACCTTGAAAAATAAGTCAACAACATGTACGACATCATTACTCTTCGTACAATGATTGAAATGTGTCATTTTAGAAAAAATTTCCACTACTATCATTATAGAATCATATCCTCTCTATGTTCTTGGCAATCCTAATATGAAACCCATGCTTATATCTTCCCAAGGTCTCTCTGGTACTATCAAAGTTTTGTATAGTCTAGTATTTTAACTACTCCCTTTTGCAACTTGACAAATTTTGCAACTCTGAACATACTTCCTTACATCAGGTTATATATTTGCGACCAAAAATAGTGTTCACTTTCCAAAGCTACTATCTTATCCAGTCCAAAATATCCTACTAAACCTCACTATTCTTCTCTTTGATCAAATTCTCCCTCATTGAACTCCTCAAAATACATAACTAATTTCCTTTGAATAACATACCTTCTTGAATGAAATAGTTTAGCCATTGGCTTTGGTCTGTCACTATTTTCTCCTTACATGCTCTCCATGCTTCACCAAAATCTACATATACATATGTTTCAATTCTTCAAATCCTAATGCTTCCACTCTCATCTCTATTAGTAAATTCCTTCTTCTACTTAATGCATTTGTAACTTTGTTTGACTTGCCACTTCTATGCTTCAACACAAATGTATAACTTTACAAGAACTCAACCCATCTCATATGTCTTTGATTCAACTTTCCTTGACTATTCAACAAAGCTTGATGATTTGTATACAACACAAATTCCTTAGGAAACAAGTAATGTCTCCACTTCTTCAAGGCTTGAATTATGGCATAGAATTCATCATCATAAATTGAATATCTTCTTTTGACATCATTCAACTTCTCACTAAAATAAGTTATAGGTCTTCCTTCTTGACTCGACACTTCTCCAATTGCATTTCCACTTGCATCATAGTCCACTTCAAATACTTTGTCAAAATATGGTAATGCTAACACTAGTTGTTCTATCACCTCTTTCTTCAACAATTTTCAAAACTTCTTTGTGCTTCGGATGTCCACTTAAAGTCCTTATCTTCTCTCATTATCTCTTTCATAGGGTTGCACATGATACCAAAGCTTCTAACAAACTTTTGGTAGAAACTAGCTAATCCATGGAATGATCTCACTTCTCCAATGTTTATCAATGTAGGCCAATCTAAAATTGCTCTGAATTTCTTAGGGTACATCTTCAATCCTTCAAGAGAAATAAAAAATCCCAAGTATACTAACTCTGTCTTCATGAAACTACACTTCTTGACATTAGTCAAAAACTTCTCTTCACTGAACCTCTGCAATACTTGTTGAATGTGCCACAAATGTTCTTCTCTAGTCTTATTGAAAATCAAAATATCATCTTTGACCAACCAACCTCGAAAATGGAAGATTCTTCCCTCTTCACCTTCAAATTCATCCATCTTCATTTCATTGGATCCTCTAGCAATTTCCTCATCTCTTTTTGCATTCTCAAGCACTCCAACTTCATTCTTCACTCTCAACAACACTTCAGCACTCCATTACAATAGCAACAACATTTCGTCAACTCCATAAAGCAAGTGTAAAGAAAGCCATTGCAGCATGGGCTTGAAGTTTTGTTAGACCTCCCTTCATCACATTCAAGGCTGTGGTGATTGTTCAAGCGTTCTTTCTCATCCATTGGCTAGTGAGCTCTTGGTGGAGGTGGTAATGTTTCACTCCTCTCCTTTACTATTTTGTAGTGTTATTTGCATTCCTTCCTTCTTTACTTCTTTATCACATATTTCTCTATCATTGCTATCTGACTGTTCATGGAGGTGGAAACACCAAAATGAGGATCTGACTGAGGCAGGCTCCTATATAGCCCCAACAAATTTCCCCTTGTTTTTGTGTGTAGGTGAATGTGCTTTTGGAGCTAGCTGGGAAATTGGCACCTTGGTGAGATTATCTTCATCACTTTAGCTCTCATCTATCTACTTTATCACATCCATTTGTATTTCTTGTACTTTATAATTTTTTTTGCTCATTTAGGAGTCATTAGCTAGGTAGTTAGCTTGTTTTTTGGAAGTTCATATTGTATTCTCTGTCCTCTAGTCTTATGGATGCTAGCACACATGAGAGACGCTAGCGCACCGCACTATCATCCAAAAACAACACTTTCATCCTCAAACAAAGAGCTACCTGAGGTACAATATTGAACCTAAAAACTGGCTTGCCTAGCCTAAATTTGGGTTTCAGGTCTGCAGAGTGATCAAAGGGCATTATATTCATCATCATTCTCATCCCTTGTTTCAAAACATCCCTTTAGATTGAGGTAAGTTAGGGCAGCCTTCCGCTCTCGACTCTCCATGACCTAGGGCCTTGACGTGGTTGGTCCCCCTCTCTTAAATTTTTGGTGAACTCGACATGAACCATTTTAGTTTCATCTTGTAGTACTAAAAGCTCCTTTCCTCGTGTTCTAGGAGTGTTATAGGTGTGAGCGTTGTTGGGATTTTCAACTCACAACCCAGCCTGCCACCCCTAGTAGGAAAAGTTGCAAGGTTCTGAAAGTGTTGCGCAACAAAACCTTAATTGGGTCACTATCCTATCTTGCAACCTTTGAGGGGGTTTGTGAGAGTGTCATTTAGTGCATGTGATGGCGTCTTTCTTGCATCAACCTATCCCCTTTGTGTAGCCTGTGAGTAGTGGTACTGGTATAACCTTCACCTCATAGGATTTTCCAATGGGTTATAATAGAGAACCCTCTGCTCTCTACATCCTTGCACGAATCAATGGAAACATTGTAGTGGGTGTTCTCATTGATCTGACATCTCAAGTAAATATCTTAACTGAGGAGATCATGCTAATCAACTTTTTGCATAAAAATGGGTATGATGCACCTATAAGCACCATCCGCACACACGACGGACTTTCCATACCTCCTCTGGGTAGTATTTTCTAGTCGGTTTTGGTTGGACCTAAATTTGTGAATCTTTTCTTCGACTTAATCCCTAGATCTAAACTCTTTAGAGTAAAACTAGGTATCCCTTGGTTAGTAGCTATGAATGTAGTACCCTCGGTTGTGCATAAATGTTTAAAATTTATCCACGAGGGTTTCGTGTATGTGATTCATGACACCGGCTATCAATCGTTAGTTGCTCATGGTAGTTACTCCTTGGATTACTCTTGGCCTACACCCATTGGTCCTCTTCCACCTAGGAAGGACCTCTTGTATCAAACTCATCAAAATTACAAGAGAGGGTGCTTAACGCCTAGAGTGAGATACCCTCCATTTCCTTATGTTGTTTCACATAGGGCTTGCTTAAAAGTTGATAGTGATGCTGCCAAGGCACGTAGAAGGGGAGAAGAGAAGTGGTCCTAATCCAGGTGGATTTATAAGAACCTAAAATTTTCACAATCTCAAAATCTCTCAAAATTGGCATCATGTGTAGATCTCGCCAACACGAACCCGATGCAACTCAAATGGGCTCAAAAGGAGTCTGTATGCAAAAGTTGCGAGCAGTCAAAGTTCTGGTCAACCGGCAAATCAAAGGACTAAAAAAAAGGGGAAAATTTTGAAGTCGTCAAAAGTGGTCAAATGGGATGTCGTCGCGAAGAGCTCATTGAGAGCTTTCTGACAAAACTTGTTTCATCGAAAACGGAGTCCATTTGCACAAGATACAAGCGGTCAAAGTTGGCAACATACGTTGACCAGTCAACGTTTCATCATCAACCCAGTCAGCGGACACATCAGCCAAAAAATCCCACGTGGCACACTCCACCCAATATCTCCATTTTAAATATATATATATATATATATATATATATATATATATATATATATATATATATATATATATATATATATATATATATATATATATATGGTTTAAAAAATAAAAGGAAAAAGGAGGATTTGGTGGGATTTTATCCCTTAAAATCCTCTTGCCTTGCCCATAAAACAAGGAGAGGAAAAAATTCCATAAACTTATATTTCAACAAATTAACCCCTTTAACCACCTTTCTCATATTCAACGGATTTATTTTAAAGATTATCCAAGGAGATTATTAAGGGGCTTTTAAAAGATATTTTTAAATATTATAATGTAAGCCCAAAATTATAAGGGCCATTATTTTAAAAAGGGTAGGTTTATTTTGAAATATTTTTAAAGATAAGGGAGGATTTTTAACAACTTGGCTATGTAATTAGGAGATATGGGTATATTTGCAAAACAATATGGTTTTATCCCATATTAGGAAATAAATGTGTATATAAAGGGGGTGATTTTTGTAAAGGGACACATTGGAAATTATTGGAAGGAGGCAATTTGTGAGAGAAAATTACAAGGTGTTTGCATACACCAAAAATTGTAAAGTGAGAGATTGTGAGGAAATTGTATGCAGGTTCTGAAGACTTGGGTATTGCAACAAAGCATAGTTTTGCTTGGCATTATCAATAAAGTGGTCCCAGCATTGAGAAGTGGACTGGAGACATAGTCCACATTGGACAAACTCTGTTATCAATCTGCGCGTTGTGATCCTTCTATTTCTCCGTCTCATTCCTCTCTCTCATATCTTAAATTCTCTCTAGTTTAAATTCAGTATTTGAATTTCTAATTAATTATTTTGTAATTTCAACAGTTAAACAACATAGTCACGCAATCCTATTACAATCAAGAAGAAATTGTAATTAGGATTAATTTGCAAGTTATTTTGTAAACCTCTAATTACAGATCAAGTTTGGTATCAAAGCCCATTTTGTAGGAAATTGTAGAGTGAATGTTAACTAGGTTGAAGTTGAAACAAGGAGAAGGTGCACTAGAAGAGTTCAATCCAGAGATCAGGAAACAAAGGACCTTACCATCAAAGATGTTAGAGATGGTAATTGAACATGAAGTTCCAGAACTTGATGAGAGGGGATTTCGAAAAGCTTTCCTATAAATGAAGTCAATGGTGGAAGTTCTTTTTCAAGAGAGACAAGAACAACTGAGGAAAAAGGAACATAAGGATAGAAAGAAGGAGGAAGCTAAATCCTCATTGCAAGAAGACAAAGGTAAAGGAGTAGGAAGTGGTGATGACCCTCCTAAACCTCCATCCTCGTCCTCTTCATCTTCTTCATGTCCTCTTCTTCTTCTTCGTCTAATGCTTCTAAAAAGAAACAACTTGTGCAACCTAATGCACCTTTGTTAAAACTAGATGTTAAATTTGATTTGCCAATCTATAATGGAGAACTAGATGCAGATAAACTAGATAATTGGATTAAGCAAATTGAAGTCTATTGTAGAGTTTAGAAATTTACTGAGGATTCTCAGAAAATCCAATTAGCTACTCTTTTCCTAGGACGCACAGCTTTAATTTAGTGGGAGAGTAGAACACAAGAGGATCTAAGTCGTTATGGAAAAATTATTTCTTCTTGGTTTGAGTTTATAGCTGCATTAAAGAAGTAGTTTTATCCATTAGGTCATATGCAAAAATTAGTAATGAATTGGCAATCATTAAAGCAAGAGAAAGGACAAAGTATACAAGATTATACATAGGAGTTTAGGAAAAGATCTGTAATGTTGGGTATTCCATTATATACACAAGAAACTTTGTTAAAGTATATAGGTGGATTACATGAAAAGTTGAGGCATACAATACTTATAGGTTTAATCCAACTAACCTTGATGAAGTTAGTGTGCAAGCTATCCATTTGAAAACAAGCTCAAGGAATAGCCATGACAATCTATTGACGGAATCTAGTAAGCAGAAAGGAAGCAAGAAAGGGAAAGAGAAATCATAGTGAACCACTACTATACAGAAGGAGGACAAGAATCCTTATTGCTCACATGACAAGAAGCAAGGGCATGAAGATGCAAAGTGTTGGAAATTGCATCTTGATCAAAAGCCTAAGTGGTTCAAGGATCGAAAGGGTAAGCAGAAGTCCACAACTGACGTGCAAGACCTTGGTATGGAGTTTGGTGACGAGTCGAAGATTTCAATTGTGGGGTTCAAAGGTAAATATTTTGTTGGTAATGGTTCTGCCACTGATGTTTCATGTTCTTCTACTTCTAAAAGTCATGTTGTTCCTGAAGATATCAAAAGATGTGAATTGTTTCATATAAGGGTGATTTCTAAGAACACAAAGATTGATACACTGATAGATAGTGGGTCCCAAATTAATCTAATTTCAGAAGAAGTTGTTAAGCAGTTGGGATTGAAAACAAAGCCACATAAGAAACCTTATCTATTAGGTTGGGTGTGCAATGATAACAAATTGTGAGTAACTGAGCAATGCAATCAAAGATTTAGAATAACATCTAAATTTGTAGATGAGGTTGAATTTGATGTGGTTCCACTTGATATCTATGGGATTGTGTTGGGTAGACAATACTTATATTATAGAAAAGAAATCTTCTACAGGGAACATAATAAGTATCATTTTTTTAAGGATGGAATTGAATATATTATAAAATCTCATCACATGAAGAATAATAGATCTATTGTAAACACGAGGCATATAAAGATGATTGTAAATGCAAGCAATAAATTGACCCTTTTGTCTATAACAGCTAGTGGTACTAAGCATGATGATGTTAATCATGATAAGGTGTCACTGTTAGCACAATGTGAGGATCAGTTGCAAGCACATTTAAACCTTTAGCCAAAGGTGGTAAAAGAGTGTTTGAATGATTCACTTTCTAATGATGTTCCTGTTCAAGAGATCCAGGACGTTGATACTTTTTATTTCACATCAATGTATTCAATATTGTTCCTTATTATTCTATTAGCTAGTTCTATGTGGATAGTGGATGCAACAATGAATATTGATGAATATAAAGTTGAAGAAACAATTGATTGTATCAGCAATTCTATCTCATTTTTCATCTTGGTTGTGATGGGACAGATGTTCAAAATTCCAGCAAGGTGGATAGGTGATACTAGGCAAGTGAGGCCACAATTCCCTCACTTAATTATACTTTACAAAATAGAATTTTGGAGGTCCAAAAGCTTCTCAATTAGGAGGAATGATCCAGGTGGATCCAAAAGAACCTAAAATTTTCACAGTCTCAAAATCTCTCAAAACTGGTGTCATTGTGTAGAGTCTGCTAACATGAACTCGATGCAACTCAAACGGGCTCAAAAGGAGTCTGTATGCAAAAGTTGTGAGCAGTGAAAGTTCTAGTCAATCGGCAAATCAGAGGACTCAGAAAAAGGGAAAAAAATTGAAGTTTTCAAAGGTGGTCAAATGGGGTGTCATCGCGAGCTTTCCAACACAACTCATTTCGTCAAAAACAAAGTCCATTTGCACAAGATACAAGCGGTCAAAGTTGGCAACATACGTTGACCAGTCAATGCCTTGTCATCAGCCCAGTCAGCGGACACATTAGCCAACAAATCCCACATGGCACACTCCACCCAATATCTCCATTATATATATATAATATATGGTTTAAAAATTAAAAGGAAAAAGGAGGATTTGGTGGGATTTTATCCCTTAAAATCCACTTGCCTTTCCCATAAAACAAGGAGAGAAAAAAAATCCCATAAACTTATATTTCAACAAATTAACCCCTTTAACCACCTTTCTCATATTTAACGGATTTATTTTAAAGATTATCCAAGGAGATTATTAAGGGGCTTTTAAAAGATATTTTTAAAGATTATAATGTAAGCCCAAAATTATAAGGGCCATTATTTTAAAAGGGGTAGGTTTATTTTGAAATATTTTTAGAGATAAGGGAGGATTTTTAACAACTTGGCTATGTAATTAGGAGATATAGGTATATTTGCAAAATAATATGGCTTTAGCCCATATTAGCAAATAAATTTGTATATAAAGGGGATGATTTTTGTAAAGGGGCACATTGGAAATTATTGGAAGGAGGTAATTTGTGAGAGAAAATTACAAGGTCTTTGCATACACCAAAAATTGTAAAGTGAGAGATTGTGAGGAAATTGTATGCAGGTTTTGAAGGCTTAGGTATTGTAACAAAGCATAGTTTTGCTTGGCATTATCAATAAAGTGGTCCCAACATTGAGAAGTGGAGTCGGAGATGTAGTCCACATTGGATGAACTTCGTTATCAATCCGCACATTGTGATCCTTTTATTTCTCTATCGCATTCTTCTTTCTTCCACCTTAAATTCTCTCTAGTTTAAATTCAGTATTTGAATTTCTAATTAATTATTTTGTAATTTCTCAATGTTTAAACAACATAGTCACACAATCTTGTTGCGATCAGGAAGAAATTGTAATTAGGATTAATTTGCAAGTTATTTCGTAAACCTCTAATTACAGATCAGGTCTCGAGATCCTCCTTCTTCCTCTTCCGCTATTCAATATGATGCTCCTTCTCCTCCTGATGTGGTGCCATCATATTCCATTTCGTGTATGTGAGAGAATCCTATAGTGCCCGCTTGGTGAAAACCCAAGCATCTCGTGTTTGAGTTTCCTATTCTGCCCACTGAGCCTAGGTCCATTCGGTATGGTAGGAAGAAAGGTCCCCATGGGGAATCTTCTATGTCTCAGCCTCCATGGCCTCCTACCACTTCTCCCAAGGAAATAAATGGGAAGAGGCCCACTACCAAGGCATTAGAGTCGAATATCCCTACTATTTCTCAACCTGTTCCTTCTGCTCCCATTTAGTAGCATGTCCCTCCACTGGAAATAGTTGTGGTGGAAACTCCTATGGCTAAGAAATAGCCTTCTTTCCCTTCGTAGCCTCTGGTCTCCAATTCAAAGAGTCACAAAAACCATCTTACACATGAGCGCAAGCACCGGTGAAAAGCCCTTGTGGCTAAGCAGGCCACCTTATAGAGCAAGGAAGAGGAGATGACCACCCCTGCTTCAAGGCCTCTTGATGTGTCCAATCTAGTTCGGTCTCACTTTCAACTTCCATTGTGAGTACGAATGCCCCTGACCCCAAGATGGTGTAGGTGTTCATCATTCCTTCAGTGGAGCCACCCTTATTGATGTCCCTTCTAGATGTACCTCCTTTCCCAAAACCCATGGATATGTCGAACACTTTAGTAGTATATGTTGTGGTTTTCTCCTCCTCCTCTTCCTTTGCACCTCTGGCCTTTTATATGGGGAGTTCACATCCCTTGACGAAGCAAAAGGTGGAGGGTGGTCCTTCTAGCAACGGAGGATGTAAGAGGAGCCCACCTTCTCCAAAAGGTGGTCTCGCGCTAGCTTGTTCCATCCTAGTGATGGAACCAGCCCTGACTTCCCCTGAGTTCGTCATCGCTCCCGAGTCACTCGGTGAGCCTAGTGGTGAATCTCGGGTGCAACCTTCTTTATCCATTAAGGGATGACATGGAAATCTAGTGAAGTATGTGTTTAATTCTCTAGATGAAGTTTCAGCCTTGTCAGTGATCTTTGTAAATTCGTTGACCATAGCTCCACAAGAGCCTAGCAGAGAAGACCTTGTGAGGCCTTCTTCCTTGGCCCTTGTTGTGGGAGGCTCAAAAGCTCCTACTCTTAACATCCCACCACTCCAAGATAGTCCCCCTTCCCCTTATGAAGATCTAGATTTGGAAGTGGATGACCTCTTCATCGATCCGTGTTAGGGGGAGGCCTCTTCTTTACCTTTAGATTAGATGTGTGTGTGTGTGTGTTGTGATGTGTTCCCCTATACTCATGATATGTGTTCCTAGATGACCCTTGTCACCCTTATTGGTGCTTGGATACAAGTGTGGTTTTTGTGTTGTCAAACCTTCTTCTATTTGTATCATCATTCTTCCATGTTTATGATTGATTTTTGGTAAATTGGGGATGATGCAAAGCATTGGGGGCATTTAGGCTTCCCTTCCATGTTGACCCAATTTTTTATTTTTACTTTTTCTTCTCATGCATTCTTCACATGGTCTAATATAGTAGGGGGCTAATGACAGTTCATTTATATACTATATATATATATAGCTATATATATAGATATAGATATATATATATAGATATAGATATATATATAGATATAGATATATATATCAGTAGTTCTAACCCCAAAATACCAAATCACCCATGTTCCCTTTGTTTGTGATGTCTTTGTATCTTTCTTTTCTTTCTTTCTTTGTCTCTTTTTTGCTTGAGTTGTCCCTCTCATGTGTGACAACGCCATTTCTATGATACTTTGATTTTCAAAAATTGCATTCATTTCGAACGAATCTTTTCTTGAGAATCTATGCAAACCATTTTTTAGAATCACATTTTCAACTTGGACCCCTAACATAATGTGTTTCCTTCATCATGGGTTCGTAAAGAAAGAACTTGATAACCTTCCTTCGAGGTGGGAGCAACTTTGACCTTCCCCTTGCAATGGGGCATTCTTCCTTTCGAAAGGATTCCTTGTTGATGAATCGATTTCTCTTTCACACTCTCAAATAGTGCATCCCTTGAGTGGACCCCCCTCTTCACATTGAGTTCTCAAGGGACCCCTTTGAAAGCCTTCCAATTCGTTAACGGTTTGCATGACTGTCTACTTACTTTCCTGCATGGCTGCTTTCAGACATGTTCTATCTATGGGAAAACATGTCACTTTGCAGGTGAGCCTATAAAGCCACTTTTTGTCTCTGTGGAGTCTCCTTCCTGGGTTTCCTCCATGTGAGAGATCTTGGAGGACACCTTCCTTGCTGGTTTGCGGGTCTACAAGGCACTTTTTTTTTGTTTCCTTCATGTGAGAGATCTTGGAGGACACCTTCCCTACAAGTCCATAGGTCTGTAGGGCACTTTTTCTAGGCTTCCTTCATGTAAGAGATCTTGGGGGACACCTCCTTGCAGGTTTGTGAATCTGTAAGGCACTTTCTTTATTGGGTTTCTTCCATGTGAGAGAGCTTGGAGGACACCTTCCTTGCAGGTCTGGAGGCCTATGAGGCACTTGCTTCTCAGGGCTTCCCTCAAGTGAGAGATCTTGAGGGTTGACTCCTTGTAGGTCTACAGGCTTGTAAGACACTTTCATTCTATAGCTTCATAGTTTTGCAGGGCTATGAAGTCCTCTACCTGCCCTGCGCTTTCAAGCTCACTAGATTGTGGTCTACTCCCTCGATGGTTCATGTATAAATTTCTAACCCTATTCACTCTTCGATCTACTTTACCAAAGCACTCATCGGTATTTGTGCTCACTAAAGTGGGGGAAAAATGTATAAGAGTGAATTTGCACCCCTTACACAAATTCCCCTTTTACACATCCTCACCTTAGAAAACCAAATCTAAAATTGAAATTCCACATCAACTGGATAACTTCCTTTCACTTGGCATCTGTCATTTGTGTCAATAGAAGAATACTTGTTAGGAATGCACGTGCGGTATGCAAACATCTACACGGTGCGCTTATGTCCCTGACGAATTCCTGTGTCTGAAGTTGGCATAAGTGTTACACTTCTTATTGGGAATGATTTGTAACACCCCTCTTCAACCAACCAACCCCGAAAATGGAAGATTCTTCCCTCTTCACCTTAAAATTCATCCATCTTCATCTCATTGGATCCTCTAGCAATTTCCTCATCTCTTTTTACATTCTCAAGCACTCCAACTTCATTCTTCACTCTCAAACAACACTCCAACACTCCATTACAGTAGCAACAACACTATCAACTCTGTAAAGCAAGTGTGAAGCAAGCCATTGCAGCGTGGGCTTGAGGTTTTGTCAGACCTCCCTTCATCACGGTCGAGGTTGTGGTGATTTTTCAAGCTTTCTTTCTCCTCCATTGGCTAGTGAGCTCTTGGTGGAGGTGGTAACATTTTGCTCCTCTCCTTTACGATTTAGTTGAGTAGCTCTTTACTGTTTTATAGTGTTATTTGCATTCCTTCTTTCTTTACTTCTTTATCGCATATTTCTCTATCGTTGCTATCTTTTTTCTATGGAGGTGGAAACACCAAAACAGGGGTCTGACTAAGGCAGGCCCCTATATAGCCCCAACAAATTTCCCCTCTTTCTTGTGTGTAGGTGGGCATGCCTTTGGAGCTAGCTAGAAAATTGGCACCTTGGTGAGATTATCTTCGTCACTTTCACCCTCATCTATTTGCTATACCACATCCATTTGTATTTCTTGTACTTTATAAAAAAAAAATCTCATTTAGGAGTCATTAGCTAGGCCATTAGCTTGTTTTCTGGTGGTTCATATTGTATTCTTTGTCCCCTAGTTGTACGAATTCTAGCACACGTGAGAGATTCTATCGTGTTGTATTGTTGTCCCAAAACTAGGCTTTCATTTTTGGGTAGAGAGCTACTTGAGGTATAGTATCGAACCCAAAAACTAGCTCACCTAGCCTAAATTTGGGTTTCGGGTCTATAGAGTGATCGAAGGGCATTATAGTCCTCATCATTCTCATCCCTCGTTTCAAAACATCCCTTTAGAGTGAGGTAAGTTAGGGAAACCTTTTGCTCTTGGCTCTCCATGACCTAGGTCCTTGACGTGGTTGGTCCCCCTCTCTTACACCTTCATTAGTTTTAAATTTAGTCTTCCATTCATCTCCTTCTTTGATTTTGATATGATGATATCCACTCTTTAGGTCAATCTTTGTAAAATACTTTGCTCCACTCAAACAACCCATAATGTCATCCATCCTTGGAAATGGAAATCTATACTTGACAGTGATCCTATTGATTCCTTTTGAATTTGTACACATTCTTTATTCTCCATCTTTCTTTGGTACAATTACAGCAGGTACCGCACATGGGCTCAAACTTTCTTTGATCAATCCTTTCCTCAACAGCTCTTAAATCTATTGGTTCAACTCCGCATTCTCTACCAATGTCATTCTATGCACTTCTTTGTTTGGAAATCTTTCTCCATGTATAAGATCTATATGATGACTAATACTCTAGAGTGGCAATAATCCCTTTGGTACATTCTTTGACATGATATCTTCGTATTTTTTCAACAATTATGACAATTCTATCCTCAGTGGATTTTCATTCTTTGTTGTCCTTGGACTACCTCATTTCTTTGGAATCAATGCAAAACACACGTTCTCATGTCTCAATCCATCAAGAAATTTCTTTCCATCTACCAAGCATAGTTTGGAAGTGCCACAAAATTCACTCTTTTCTTCTTCCTCCAAAGGTATCAAATTGATTCTCTTTCCATTTGATGTCACAGTATAAGTATTCCTTCTTCCATCATGAATTGCTTTCTTATCATATTTCCATGGTCTTCCTGACAATAAATGACATGCATCCATAGGCATAATATCACACAATACTTCATCCTTATATGATCCAATATGAAATTTTACCAAACATTGCTCATTCACCAATATCTTATGATCATATTGAATCCATGCTATCCTATAAGGGTTTGAATGTTTCAATCTCTCCAATTTCAACTTGGTTACCATCTCCTCTGAAACTAGATTATCAATACAACCATTATCAATGATAACTTTGCATACCTTTCCTCCAGACTTACATCTAGTCTGAATAGACTTTTTCTTTGTGGTGTTTCTTCAATCACTTCTTCATGCATCAAAGCTCTTCTCATTGCCAATGATTCACCTTTCTCTAGTTTTCCAACTAAATTAGGGAATCCAACATTTTCTTCATCCACACAAGCTACTCTCCCAGTGTGCTTAGCTTTCTTTCTTGTATTTCCTTCGTGACACTCAAATTCTCTATGTCCTTCACCTCCACACTTGAAACAAGTTCCTCTGAATGGTCTTCACTCATATCTTCCTTCATCTCTCTGGTATCCATCATTGTGGTAAGAATTATGACCTCCTCTATTACTGTAGTAGAAATTTCTATCTTCTCTTCCTCTACAGTATGAATTAGCATCCTTTTCTTCACTCCAATAAGGTTTTACATCTTTTCTTTGTTCTATACAATGTCTTCTTTCTCTAGATTATTATCCACTCTTCTGGAATCTTCCTCTTTCACTTCTCTACCTTTGCTCAAATTTCTTGTTCAACTTTTTCTTCTACCTTCAATGAAAACTGGTATGCTTCCTCAACTAATGTCATATTCACTAGGCTTAACTCTTCTTGAATGTTTGTTCTTAGTCCATTGATATATCTTGCAACCTTTTCTTTGCTTTCTTCACTATGAACGGTTTTGAATATCATCTTGTAGAATTCTTCAATGTACTCCTACATAGATCTTTCTTTTTATCTCATATTCTGCAATCTCTTCAACAATTATAGTTCATAATCTGCTAGTATGAGGGTATGTGCAGGATCATCATGGAAAAAATAGGCCCTTAAGTGGCAAAAAAAATAGAAAAATCAGAGTTAGGCAACTTGACGTAAAAATTTGAATAAGTTATCTATATTATTTCAAAAATATTTAAGAATAGAATCTGTAGAAAATTGAATGTATTTTCTAAACTACTAGGTTTGTTTAAAAAAAAAAAGAAATTTATTTGGTGAAAATTTGAAATTTCAATGTAGTAGTACTTAAATTTCAAGGAAAAAATAAGAAGTGTATGTCTGTCTGACCACCCTAACCACAATAAAATGATAATATTTTTTTATAAGACTTTAGATATAAGTAGAGGACTCATGTCTCAATGTGATGCATATTTTTGTAATTTTTTCCAAGTAAATAATTAATTATGAATTTTTATTACAACTTTTAAAAAATATAAAACTCGTATGTCTAACCACCTTAACTTGGTCAAAACTTCATGAAATTCATTTTTCTTTTTTAATCCTATAGTATGTGAAGCATAGAATGTGACACATGTTTTGATTCAAAAATATGATACCATTTGAAATATATAGATGTTTTTCAATTAGACTATCAATCGGGACTTTAGTCGTAATTTGAATAGAAAATGAATAATAATTACTTATTAAATTGAAATTAAAGCATAATAAATATATTGGTGGAAAGCTGGGAATCTCCTTTAAAAACCCTTTTCATTTCATCAATTTTGGGTAAAAAAAAGTCGTTAGCCACATACCCATCATATTGCCACTTTTTGGCCCATCATGATCCTACACATAGCTATGAATTGATTTTTCAACTTTGTCACCATTATATCCCATTTGATGATTCTTTCTTTGCCTCTTCTACTTCATTCCAATTGAACTTCTTTCCACCATAAATAAGCATGACCTTTCAACTTTTTTTTGCAAATATGACTCTTTCCAGATCTTCCATCTCTTCATATTCAAAGTACTCTTCCATATCATTTATCTAATCAATCAATTCTTCAAGATTCAAATTTCATGTATAATTTTAAATTTCAAATCTATGTCTTTTCCCAATCTTTGAGATCACTTTCAACATCTTCATTTGATTTGATTCTTCTTCTTCTTCGCCTAGGGATCTTCAATTTGATTCACAACTTGTTTTGCTTCATCATTCGGCCTAAGGTTTAGGTCTCGCCTTCAGTCTTCTTCAATAGAATCTAATAAAAATCACATCTCATGCATCATTTCCAACATTTCATCCATTATTCTAGTAACATTCTCCATAGAAGGTGCTCTCCTTGGTGGCATATCTCCCCTCGAATGAGTACAACTACCTCAATTTGATGATCTGGCGACAAGGGTTTCAATTATCTCACAATCGACAATCAGTTAAAAAAATGTAATTTTCCTCAATTTGGTGATCTTTTCACCTCAAGGAATGCCTTTAGGAATCAAAAACTTGCTATGATACCACTTGGTGCAGTCATGGTAGGAGGGTTCCAGAAGGAACAGTCTAAACCATGCAACAATGAGTCAAGACAATGAAAATAACACAAGAAACTGATATGCAAACATGAATCTTTATTGATTTGATAATATCATGTCATGTAATACATGCGTCATGGGTGAATATCCAAGGCTCACAAGCCTACCACAAGGAAATTCAAAAATACAACTAGCCAATGGCCTTATTACATGCCCCCAAAGGGTTTATGAAAAAATACAATCTAACTAATCATGAACAGCTAACTGATGATCTACAATAAATTACAATTATTTTAAATATGATTCTCAAGATCCAATAAGTTCTACATTGACCACAAGGTCTAATAACCCAATGAATGATCATACATGAAGGTCAACCTCAAAATATGAAAAGATGATTCCATGTGAAAAGAATTAACTTGTGAATCTCTAGGATAGGTCACAATGAACCAAAGATGCTTGTATGATGTCCCATTAAGCTCCACATTATCTGGAATAGGTCCATACTAAGAATTTGGGCCAGGTCGGCCCCAAATGCTCTAACTAAGAAATACCATAAATTTTTTAGAGTGATAACTTTCGATAGACAAATGCAAATGGTCTAAAATATGGATATGTGATATATGTCAATGTGTCGATGCTACATCCTGCTCTACGAGCTATGAAATAATGATGCAATAAACCATGGAATGAAATTTTGAAACTATTATTGAATGCAATGTATGAAAATAACTATTTTTGGTTGATACAAGATTGCTTTACAACTAGGGATGCTCCTACATTAAAAGTCCCTTCAACAAAACCTCCAACACCTCTTTAACCTCCTCCCCCCAAGTACCCTAATCCTAGGCACTTGAGTTGGAGACTCAAAAATGACCTTTTTCTTTCTTTTTTTATTATTTTTCCTAGTTTTCTCATTTTACACCTCATAAAAATAACTCGCAAAAGTGTCCAAGGATTCACTTTAACTTCCTATTTAAGATGCTTCATTTGAACCTCTTCACCATAAAATTAAAACAAGTAAAATTTTAACACCAAGGTTATTTGGTTTGCATAGAAGGAAACAATGATTGACCTGATGTTTACACAAACAAAACACATAACTTCACAATGTGAAGTGGGGGTAATTAGGGTCCTAGTGATCCTCTCGTCCTCCATTGACCATTTTAATTTTGCATGCTTTTTTCATTGTTAATACTTCATAATATAAATAATTGAAGTGCAGTATTCATAATGATAAAATTAACTTGATAATAACTAAATTTGCATACATTGGAAATGCTTGGTGTGTGCTACTAGAAGGATCATAACTTAGTCTCATATGCCCATTTCTGCACAAACTCTTGCCACTAAAATGTTAGCAACTTACAATTCTACTTCTTAAAATTTGTGAGCATCATAGTTAAAATTGACATAGCTATGATAACTTCACTATTACTCCTTGGTTAACTATCATCACTATACTCATTATTTCAATTTAAATCCCTTTCCACATTGAATCAAGTTACAATAACTAATTAGTCAACTACACAATATATCATAAATTTTATAAGTAATACCCATATGAGTACATAGAAAGTGATAATGAAAATAACTACTTGATTGGTTCAAGAAATGTGTGCTAGAATAACATGCCAAATGTTATGAGGTTACCTTTTTATTTTAAGATGGAAGGATCACTTGATCACCAATTTCACAATAATAAATAACAATGTGAGAAATACTTTCTCCCCCACCCCATCTACAAGGTAGTCAACTTAAAAATGACTTATCTATGAAATATATGACACTTATTAAAGACACCTTCTTAAATGCTATAACACATCATGAACACCTTGATTCATGAATGAGAGTATAAGGCTCATTATTACAACCTATGATCTTGTTGTCACTACATAAGACATGGGACAAGATATAAACATATGATACTCAAACATTTTATGATAGATACCTCATGCTAAGACATTAATGATGTATTATACACATCATACATCCCATGGTCCACATAAGTTGAAGGTTACCTATCCCATTAATTTAATCTAACTTGTTAACACTATTGAGGTTAAAATTGGTGCTAAAAGAGTTGCAACTATCATATGAAAGGTGGGGACTTACACTACGCCCCTGCATAGTTTCATCCTTCTATGAAAACTTGGAGGAGTTGTATATCAAACACAAGTATGGGTCAAGCAAAATATGGAACTACGACAAAACAGGTGTGCATGCTAGTAGAAATTATGGAGTGAGAGTTATTGCAAAGATGAGGACCAAATGAGTTCCACATTTAATTTAAAAAAGAAGAGAATGGATCACTACTTTAGCATGTATTAGTGCATCAAGATAGGCTATACCTAGTTTTTAATTGTTCAAGTTGAAGATAAACATTAAAAACTACATTATTCATAGTGACCCAAGGGCATGCATGGTAGCCCAAGAGCATGCTTGGATGAAAAAATAATTGTTTATCTAATGGTTAAAACACTTTGCTAGAAATTTCCTAGGCAAGGTTTCACCAACAAATAGAAAAAGTTACTCATATTTGACAGTCATGGCAGTCATGTGCCATTCAATACAATTGAAGAAGCAAGGAATATGGGCATAGATTTTCTCACACTTCTAGCACATACTAGCCAAAAATTACAACCCCTTGATGTCAATGAATTCTCACCTTTCAAAAATTACTTCAAATAGCAAAGGAGTGTATGGGTCTCTACACATCCTCAACTTGAAATAGGAAGGGAAGAGTTGGAAACTCTTGCTAGCAAAGCCTTTGTATAGGCTTTGACTCCTTGTAATATTATAAGTGGTTTTAGAAGAACAATAATTTGATAGTTAAGTCAACATGCACTTGATGCACATATGAGGGCAAGTGAAGCCTTCGTAGTTGAAGACAAAGAAACCAATATGGGACCATACAAAAATGCCACAATAGCTAAGGATGACGTACAATTCATTGTAGCATAGACTTGTTTGAGGCTAGCACGTTTTAATGAAGATGAGATTGACATATTTGTGGAAAAATTCAATACAAGCAATGCCCTAAATCCAAAAAAAAAGTTAGGGCATTGAATGGAGAATAATGATGTTCAAGTGAATGACATAGAATTCCTTGCATTTCAAATAACATGCAATAAGGCAGCAAAAATTGAAGAAAGACTCAATCTACCATCACATACAAGGATGTCAAGGTGGTTTCAAGATGTAGTTTTAAACCTAGGGATGCATTTGAATTTCAATCAAGGGGATGAAGGACTATCCATGCCATCACCCCCACATATTGATCTTGAAAATATTATCCACTACTTCATCACCATAAGAAATTGGGATGCAAATGATGGAGCAGAAGGAATGGATGCTAATGATACAAGTGACTAGGAAGCTAACTTTGTGCATGTACACAAGTCGAAGACTAGCAAACAACAAGAAAAAGAAGCAATTTATTGTAACTCTTGACACAAAGGGTGCACCAATCATCAAATAGAGGTCGCATTGGGGTGCTACGCCTAAGTAGGAAATATCATTTTTTGACTTCATATGATTATATCAATTTTTTGAATGAATAAGATACATAGAAATAAAGAAATGAAGAATTGTAGCAAAGGAAAAGGGAGCAAATAAGAGAAAAGAAGGTAGAAAAAGAAGCAAAACTGGAAGAGAGGGAGACATTAAGATTGCAAAAAGCTGCAAAAAAATAGTAAATGGCTAAGGAGAAGCTCAAGCAGTGACAATAGAGGGAGATTGAAAGGAAGCAAGAAAAGATTGATCGACAGTTGAAGGCAACCCAAAAGAAAGAATATATAGCAGAAAGAAACAGATATAAGAGTACACCTATGACTCCTCTACGATCGCAACA
Source organism: Sequoia sempervirens (assembly GCA_007258455.2). Taxonomy (NCBI): domain Eukaryota; kingdom Viridiplantae; phylum Streptophyta; class Pinopsida; order Cupressales; family Cupressaceae; genus Sequoia; species Sequoia sempervirens. The sequence goes on from VDFB02114128.1 coordinate 129,115, forward strand.
TCCAATTTTAAGGGACATGATTAGTATTTTATCTCCAACCTTTTCCGCTCTTCATAGCCTACAAAACAAGTCTTCTATAGGCTACTCTGAATAGTTTTAGCTCATTTTAGAGGAAAATCAAGCATTTCTTGCCTATATAGCAAGTGCCATGAAAAATAATTTGTACTCATTAATATCATCTCTAGTTGATGTTAAATTAGTTGATTCCCAAGGACACTCCACTTCTTAATTAGATATATGGATGTCTGACTAGGATTCTTTTTTGTAAACTTTATATGACTTTGTTGTGTGCTACTATCTTTTTTGTAAACTTTAAGAATTTGTTTTGTGATACTGTCTTTTTATAGCTTTGTTTTAATCAGGTTTGTCTAACTTTATAGTATATTTATTTCACAACTTTCAATATATATTTCAATTTTTTTGCTATCATGGTAGTTTTGTGCAATAGTTTTGTAATGTTATTTCATGCAAACATGGTGATGAAGAGGTAGTGTGTAGAGTACTAATTGGAGTGAATGTATAGTGGTTTCTGGTGTTAAGGCTTGGTGAATAATGTGTATTTCTAGACTATTATGACTGCTAACCTGAACCTCCAACATTAACCCCTAAATTTTACCCATTCACTTTTGAGCGTTTATGAATAATGAAACTGTTATATTTTCACCCTAATATTGACATATATAAATATGTATGTATCTATATATACCTATATATATCTATATATACCTATATATATCTACATATATATCTACATGTATATAATATGTATATACATACATATATAGATACACACACACACATATCTATCCATTTTGTATAAATGTGTTAGCTTTGGGTTGCCATGTTTATCATGCCCTTTGCACCATGTGATGTTTCACATGGTTGGGCTTGGTGGTGGATTATTTCCCATATTTTTTTGGGATAAAATGATTATTTCCTACTCTCAATTTTTCCCCACACTCATAGTCTAGTCAACCCTCCATGGTTTCATGATTTTGTGTGATAAAAGGATGAGGTATCTCATGGGTTTGACCATATGTCTGCAAAATTTAATAATGTATTTATCTTCTTGGACCTTTTTCTTAATAACCCGTGTGTATTTGTATGCATTCATATAATTGTATGCTTGAACCTTTTACATGTCAAGTATGTCCACTACCTATGTATGAATGTGTCAAGTCTGTGTTGCCAACTAAATACAGTAGAATATATCTTAATTTTGGAGCTACTCTTGATATGTATATATACATATATACATTATATATACATACATACATATACATATATATACATATATATATATATATGCATATATATACATATATATATGCATCTATACATGTAAATATGTTTAGTGTATATGAATGTCTAAAGTTTTAATTGGCAATTGAACACTAAAGAATATAGTTTAGGTCTGTCCACTTTGTATGAATGTGTCAAGTTTGGGTTATCAACTCAATACACTAGAATATATCTTCATTTTGGAGGTACTCTTCATATGTATCCATACATACATACATATGATATATATAAGTATGCATCTATACATGTAAATATGTTCAATGTGTCAATGTCCAAAGTTTCAATTGACAATAACAACATACAAGAATACATCTGAACACTAAATATAAATGATATACATACATAAGTATATATATATATACATAAGTATATATATATATAATATTATATATATACATATATGTATATATTTATGTATGTATATGTATTTGAAAATATAAATGTAAATGCAATGGCTAGATGCTCTATTAAATAAATAAATAAAACAGGTGAATAAAGAAAACTATTTGTATGTATATAAGTGTGTATTTTTAAATGTAAGTGCAAATGCAAAGAGTATATGGTTTCGTAGTGTTATAGATCCAACATATCCATAAATTAGTGTAATTAAAATTCTAAATTCTTCAAAACATAGAATATGAAATCAATCAAATTCTATATTTTAAATGTAAGTGTAAAATAAATAAGAATAATGAACATTATAAAGAACACAATGTCTAGTGGGTCATTGCCAAAGTAGAGTCTTGAAAGACTTTACCTAAAATATCAGCTTACAAATTGACATGCTCTACAAACATCTTGGAACCATTTCACATGTCTGCCACAACAAAAATATATAATTGAACAAACATACATGAACAATAGTTAATGAAAGAACTAAAATGACATATTAGTTATTGAAGGAATTAGTACATTGTTAAATTGAAATTTAGAGCCACATGAACAAAATATCCCAAATTATGTGGTGTGTTAACAAACACATTGATTGAATTTCCTGCACAAACATTGTTGCATCTCCTCTCCTTGTTCTCTCGTTCCTACAAGAAAAAATTTACAATCAAGGGTACTAACGAATAAACATCAAATGAAATTTACAATAATGCATGTACAACAACACATAATTTAACAAGTACAACATCTTAATATTTCCAGATGGAAAACATATATATATATCAACACACAAAAACACACAAACATATCTGAAAAGATATGTGTGTTTGTATGTTGATTTATGAATACTAAAACATGTGTGTGTGTGTGTGTGTGTGTGTGAATGACATTGTATACCAAGACATATTCAAGTTATACTTAACAATTCTCATCATCCTTGGATATATGAGGAATGTTCAAAGATGCTAATCAATGCTCTATAGTATGGAGAGGATATTAGCAAAGGAGAATAATTGTGAATGTTGTTGGCTACTTTCCCTCTTAGTTAGTAATTCAAATTTGAAAATTTAGTGCATTCAATTTGGTTGTTGTGTTTCAAATTTGAATTTGTTTGAGGATGATCTGATCATTTAAAGTTTTAGTTTCCATTTACCTAGTTTTTCTATATTGACATGACTAAATTTTGTATTATATTTGGATTTGATGTTTAGTAGGGGAGCCTTATATAATTAACTTTTTTTGCATGTTTGTATATAAAATGGTTTTAATAGATAACTTCGCACACTGTTAACTCATGAAGAATAATAAAAGATTAATATGAATTCTTATGTGTTCAATTTCCAACACAAACTTCAAACTAAGTGACATTAATAGATAGATTGATATACATAAAAACATAAACATACATGCATACATTCATAGAAACTACATATACAAAGAAACATAAACATACATATACTTCACAAAACATAAAAGACCCAATAGTCTTTCACTATAACCACCAAATAATATTTTTTAAAAATCTTAATTGTTTCAATATTAGGGTCCAATTGTAGCAATTTTATCATTCATATATGCTCAAAAGTGAATGGGTCAAATTCACAAGTTAATGTTCGAGGTTTAGGTTAGTGGTCATAATAGTCTGCACCTACACCTTATTTGCAAAGCCTTAGCACCAAACACTACTACACATTCACTACAATTAATAGTCATATTAGGTCTAGTGGTGGATTAGTTGCCAATTAAAACTTCAAATCTTCATAGACAGTGAGAAAATTCATGTACATATGTATAGAGAAAAACATGTACATACATACATACATACATACATATAAATACCTATATATATGTATGTCTATATCTATACATAAATACATATATTAATATAGATGAAAGCTTATCCATTTCAAAGGTATTGAAGTATTCAAAGCTTAAGACTAATTATATGCCCTTTGAGGCCAAAGCAATCTTTGTGGGTCTTATAATATGTTGATGGATGATTGATCTTTGATTCCATTATTGCCTACGCATTTGGGGAACACCTTTTTTAACAAGAAGCATCCCATTATGGTGGATTTGAGCCACAAGCAATGAAGGAAGCTGATTGAGCTAGCTTGCAGCTATGATTTGGTTTACCTTTGAAGGGGCACATATTGTGTGGTGAAGACGGGGAAGGTTTCACAAGAGATGGATGAAATTATGGATAATCTTTGTTCTATGATTGATGGGCTTGTAGAGGTGATACCAAAGAATTGGAAGAATGTTAGGTCTTTGCATTTGAAGATGTTGGGAGTGTATGGAAGGAATTGCAAAATTTTATGGTATTATTTTGTGTTCAATTACCAATTAAAACTTTAGATATTCATAGACAACGAAAAAATTCATATACATACATACATATATATTAATATGAAGACAAAAGCTTACCCATGTCAAAGGTATTGAAGTATTCAAAGCTTATGATTGATTATATGCCTTTTGAGGCCAAGAGAAAGCTTTGTGGGTCTTATGATCTATTGATGGATGATCCATTTTTGTTTCCATTATTTCCTACATATTTGGGGAAGACCTTTTTTAAGAAGTAGAAGCATCCTATTATGGTGGATTTGAGCCACAAGTAATGGAGGAAGCTGATTGATCTAGCTTGTAGCTATGCTTTGGTTTACCTTCGACGGAGTGCATGTTGTTTGGTGAAGGTGAGGAGGTTTCCTCAAGAGATGGATGAGATTATGGATAATGTTTATGCTATGATTAATGGGCTTACAGAGGTGATACTGAATAATGGGTAGAATGTCAGGTCTTTACATTTGAATATGTTGGGAGTGTATAGAATAAATGGTAGAATGTAATGTTCAGTTGCCAATTGAAACTTCAAATATTCATAGACATTGGATAGATTCATATACATATATATAGAGAGAGAGATATACATACATACATACATACACACACACACACACATGTATAGATACATACATATATATGTATAAATACATATATATATATATATGTATGTATGTATAGATACATACATATGAAGATGAAAGCTTGCCCATTTCAAAGGCTTTGAAGTATTTAAAGCTTAAGATTGAGTATATGCCCTTTGAGGCCAAGAGGAAGCTTTGTGCGTCTTATGATATGTTGATGGATGATCGATCTATGATTCCATTATTTCCTATGCATTTGGGGAAGGCACTTTTTAAGAAGAAGAAGCATCCTATTATTGGCAAAGACCTATTTTAAGAAGAAGTAATAGAATGGAGGTCTATTACATATCTTACTCTTTAATTTAAAGTAGGATTCTATTCATTAACCAAAAGGAGTAAATAAACAAATATTTCTTGAATTTTTAAGTGGAATTAGTAAGGAATAACCCATGAGAAAAAAAGAGCCTCATCTACTTATAACATTTAAATAGACACTTAATGAATATAACTATTAGACTCACACTTCATGTTCAAGTAACTTTCAAAACTTTGCGAGATAGAGTTTATAAATTATTTGAGCATCCATTAATAAATAGACACATACATACAAATATATATATATAGACACATATGTATCTATATATACATATATATACATATTTATATACATATGTTTATACATATATATATACACACACACAAATACATATGTACATACATATATATACATATATACATACATATATATTTGTATGTATTGTTGGAAGTGGAACACAACAATCTATAGAGAGGGGGGGTGAAACAATAAATTACTGTATATTTTATCCTTTAAAACTTTTTGCAAAAAAATTCCTTAAGCCCTTGATGTGAAAATTAAAAATTAATATGCAGAAACATAAACCTGCACACACATACTCATCACACAACACAAGATGTACGTGGAAAACCCAAGATATGAAAAACCACAATGAGAAATGCTGCTACAAGCTACTATCCTAAAATCAAAAGTTTTGTTACAAAGTTTAAGGGCACCAACCCTAAGGAGACACCAATCCACTATTTTTAGGAGAATCCCTACCTTGAGCACCTATCCAAGTATTTAATGGAATCCAACAATCAGATTCTCATTCAAGATATTACAATTTTATTACAGTTCATTGTTGTAACTTACTTTGCAACTACACAATACCTTGTTGCAATCTCTGCAACTCACTCTCTTCTCTGCACCTTACTCTATCTCCTCTTTTCTCTAAATGTTAACCCTAATAAAGATCTCTGATTTTTTTTTGGGTTCTACTCATTTTGAATTAGTGCATTTTATGTCTGCAACCTAGCTCACTTGCTCTTTTTTTGTTGCATCATTCACTCAACACTGTGCCTAGACAATTTCCTGATTGTCATATTTTTCTTAACTCCACTAACCTGCAATTATTGCCCCGAGCTTTATACCATTGTATAGATCTACTATTAAGGCTTTTCTACTTTCTTCTTCAAGAAGATACCTATTCATTGAGCCATTCACCATACTATTCATTATTTTTTAATCATGGCAGTTTACAAGAAAAAAATAACCCTAGAATACATTAAATGCATTCTATTGATTATTCGATCTGATTTGGATCTTGATCTCCTCGGTAATTTTTGTTGCCACCTTGCAGATCAAATATTTGATCAACTAGTTGCTAGAGCAAGTAGAATGTTTAATTTCATTCTTTGTGTTAGTTGCCATTCGCAAACTATGTTCACATTGACCTAGCCATTTGGAATCTCCATTTTAAATTCAAGTCATTGATCTCTATCCTTCACACCATGATCCTCTAGCTCTCCTTTCATCTCGACATCTTTAAAACATGATCTGTAGATTGACTCTTTTAATCTGCACCATTGATCTTATCCGTCACATATCATTACTTCCCTTAGTGTTAGTTTATTCACAACAACGATGTGATTAAATTTTGTGATGCAATCATTTTCACCACCTATACACTAGGAAACTTGTCCACTTTATCACTCCATTACATATATGAAATGTAGACCCACCAATATCTTCAGCGCTACCCTCCAATGTATTGCATTTTGACTTAGGGCATTAAAAAACAAATCTATTATGTGAGATGGCATAGCAATCCCTATCCAATCACTCTCCTTTAAAACTCTTCCATAGATCTCCAACATATGCAGTCGCTTACCATTGGGTCCCACTAGGCACATATCCCACCATCCACACTGTGGGCTAGCAGGCACTGTTCAATCGACTAGTTTTAATCATTTTCACTGATCGCTCATCACCCAAATTCCTTGGCCAAAGTAGATATAAATTGCAATGCACATAATACATGTGATAGCCATTGGATCCTTCATGCATTGATCTCCACGGTTGCCTGCTATACCATCGGACAAAATAGGGACCCACCACATATGCAATGAGATGGTAGGGAGTTTTTCAATCTTCAAGCCTCAACCACAACCGTTAGATCTTCATCACGGGCACACAATACATCATGGTTAATACTTGGTCATTAAAAGTGCCCAACGATGTGAAGAGAGGTCACGATACACACAAACATGATCAACCAAAAGTGCTAGTTAAAGGGTCTGATCACCCAACAAACATGATTAACTTAAGTAATGACTTAAGCGACTAGGAATGACCTATACAAAGTCAACAATAAATTAGAAACCATGTTCAATTACCATGATTGTAAACCTTAGGGTTTAACTGTTAAACCCTAATTCTAGCCAAGAGCATAAACAATCCATTCTTGAGTAGAGTATATATCCTCGAGACCTGCAATTCATAATTTTGAGAAATTCTCAAAAAACCCATATAGAATATGGCCATAGATTTCACTTTAGACTTCTAGAAGAACCCTCTACAACAATATGCCAATATTCCATGACAATATTGCAACAATCTAAGCAACTTTGCAACATTTTCAGAACCATTCTTTTGATCTTCCACAACTAGATCCTCTGCATCTCTTATTTCTCCTTTAACATCAAGGACACTTTTGACATCAATGGCAACCAAATTTCCAACAATCTCCCCCTTTTTCATTGATGGTAAAACCAAATGCTCAAACAATTCTGAACCAATTAGGTCTGATATCAATTCCAAATGTTGCAATTTATGCTTTGTACCAATTAAAACAAACAACCCTTTCTTGAGCATTCAGAATTCTCCCCCCCTTGTGCATTTACACAATTTTTCCAACTCCTTGAGAATTTTTTCCAATTTCTCCCCCTTTGACATCAATGGCAAAGGGCTACACTACTTTCCCCCTTTGAAAAACAATTCAAAGAGAACACAACAATTTTGAGTCTGCAACCATCAATTTTAAATGACTTGATCTTTTCTCCATTGCCAGGGATAAATGAAGTATCTGTGAAGCTCCCCCTAGATCCATGCCTTATCACAAAGATTTAGTGATATGAAGTGGGAGAAATTGCTCCCAATTTCTACCTCAGATATTAAAATTGTTCCTTGTGAAGAGGTATGGTGAAAATGTTAGCCACTTGTTCTTTGGTTGGCACATATTCCATGTTGGCCTCCTTTTCTACAACCTTCTCTTTGATGAAGTGATACTTAATTGATATGTGATTTGTCCTAGAATGCATCACTGGGTTCTTTGAGATGTTTATTGCACTTGAATTATCACAAATAATAGATATTGGTTCATCGTACTCAACCTTGATATCTTTGAGGATCTACTTCATCCATAAAACTTGAGTACAACATGTTGTAGCTGCTACATATTCTACTTTTGTTGTGGACAAGGTAATTGATTCTTGATTTTTTCTCATCCAGGACAAAATTTTGTCACCCAAAAAGAATTATCTCCCACTAGTGCTTTTTCTATCATATGCATTGCCGACCTAATCAACATCTGTATATGTTGTTAAAGTAAAATATTTGTTCTTGGGATACCATAGCCCATAGTCAATAATGCTCTTAATATATCTAAAAATTATTTTCAGTACATTGACATGAGACTCCTTAGGAGTAGCCTAAAATCTTGCAACCATACATACTACTTGCATAATATCTTGTCTTGATGCAGTTAAGTACAACAAGCTCCCAATCAGTGACCTGTATATTGTTTGATTAGCATTTGGTGATTCATCTAATTTTCTCAATTTGTATCGAGTTATCATGGGGGTACTAACTAGTCTACTATCTTCCATACCAAACTTCTTAAGAATTTCCTTAGCATATTTAGTTTGAGATATAAATATCCCACATCAATTTGTGCAATCTATAAACCAAGGAAAAATGACAACTCTCCTAGCATTGACATCTCAAATTCATCTTGCATATGTGTAGCAAATATTTTACATGTTTTGTCATTGCTACCACCAAATATGATGTCATCCACATATACAACAAATATAATCACGTGCTCACCTTCAGATTTGAAGTGTAATTTTTTGTTTGAACATCTTTTCTTGAATCCTCGTTGCTGAAGATATTGGTCCAACCTCGAAAACCATGCTTTAGGTGCTTGATTTAGTCCATACAATGCTTTTCTCAACTTGTAAACATAATTTTCCTCTTTTGATAGATGAAAACCCTCTGGTTGTTCAATGTAAACTTATTCTTCAAGATACCCATTAAGAAATGCAAATTAAACATCCATTTCATAAAACTTTAAATCCTTTGTAAACTGAGAATGCAAGAAACATTCTTATTGCTTCTAATCTTTCAATTAGTGCAAATGTTTCTTCAAATTCAATGCCTTCAACTTATGCATACCCCTTGCACACTAATCTTTCTTTGTTCCATACCACAACTCCATCTTCATTTAGCTTGTTTCTAAACACCCATTTAGTGCCAATTATGTTTTTGCTTGGGGGTCTAGGAACCAATTCCCATGTCTTATTTTTCTCAATCTGATTTAGCTCTTCTTCCATTTCCTTTATCCAACTCTCATCCTTGCTAGCTTCAATATAAATTTTTGGCTCTATTTGTGATAGGATGGAAAATTTTGTACTTTCTGCTTGTTCCTTGCAATTCTTCTTCTTGTCTGAGCACATTCATTTTTATCACCAATAATATGATCCGCAGGGTGATCTTTTTGCACATACTTCATAGGTGATTTTAATTCTCCTCTTCTTATTCTTCTTCATCATTTTTTGCATCTTCTTCACAATCTGGTTCATCTTCAAGGTTATTCTTACCAGATTTTATATGTTTTATATTCTCATCAATCTTAACGTTGATGCTTTCCACAATCTTATTCAACCTTTTTTTATAACATTTGTAAGATTCTCTTTGGGTGGAATATCCTAGAAATATTCCTTCATCACATATGGAATCAAAGCTTCCCAAATTTTCATCTTCTCTCTTTATGTATCATTTTCTACTGAACACCTTGAAAAACTTGACAGATGCAGGCTTACTGTACCATAGTTCATATGGAGTCTTACCACTATTTGCTCTTATTTGACCTCTATTCTGAATGTAAACTATAGTGTGGACTGCTTCTCTCCATAATGTATCTACCAATTTGGCCTCACTCAACATTTCTCTAGCCATATATTTAACCATTCTATTCCTTCTTTCTACCACCCCATTTTGTTGTGGAGTTCTTGGTGTAGAATATTGTCGTTTGATTCCATGTTTCTCATAGTATCTAACAAATTCACTTGATGTGAGTTCACCACCTCTATCTAATCTTAAGCACTTGATTGTTCTGCAAGTATCCTTCTCAACCATCTTCCTAAATATCTTGAACTTTTCAAATGCTTTGAAATTATCCTTTAGAAAGGTCACCCACGCCATTCTAGTATAGTCATCAATTAGCAGCATGAAGTATTTTTCACCTTTCAATCCCCTTGTCCTTGTGGAACCACACATATCAGTATGAACTAATTGCAAGGTTTTTGTGGTTGAGTAATCCTTTGTTGGAAACTTAATAGACTTGTTTATTTTCCCTGGTGACATTATTTACAAATGGTGTTTGCAAGCTTAGTTATCTTAGGCATGTGTCTAACTAGTCCTTTTGAACCTAATTTTACCAAATTTCCAAAATTAACATGCCCCAATCTCCTACGCCACATCCAACTCTCGTCTACCTAGCTTATCAGACAATTTTGGCCATATACTTTACAAAGATTGTAGAGATTGCTATCAATCCTTATTCCTTATGCAATTATCTTACCATTCTTTCTTATCTTGTAGCCTTCTAAATTAAATATAATCATTGTTGGTATGTGGCGACTGATCATGTTATACTGTATAGCCCATGCTATATTGTATAGCCCATGGTACACTGGATAATAAAAGTATTGGATGGCTGCGGTTTGGTGGATGTAGCCTGGATAGGGTGAACCACGTTAAATTTTGTGTTATGATTTATTCTGTGTGTTTTAGTTTCTTGGTTTATTAATTAAATCTGCATTTAATTGTTAGATATCTGCCATCTCTAACCCTAACAATCATGTACCCATTGTCACACATGTGGCTGACAGTTAGAAGGTTATGTTTTAAACCTTCAACATAAAGGACATCTTTTGTACAATTCTTGCCATCTATGCTCAAGATTCCTTTTCCAAAGATCTTCACAATAGTATTATCACCCAAACTAAATAATCCTTCTTTGTATTTCTTACGTTGGATGAATTTGCTTTTGTCTCTAGTCATATACCAATATTGAGTCTCTGGTTTCCTCCAAATCTTCTCTTAAGGTAACTACTTCTGCCTCAAGTTTCATACATTTGTCTACTTCATACTCTAGGTTGGATTTTACCACTTCTATTCTTTTAGTTTCCTCCACTTGAAGTTTCAAACTTACTACCATATGATTGGACTCCTCAAGATTTTTAGTTGTCTGGTTGATTTTATTTAAATGCTCATTCTCCATTTTCAAATCATCAATATCATCTCTTAGGTTGTCAATTTATTCAAAGGCACTAATGAGTTCTCCCTCAAGATCTATCTTAGCCTCCTCTTCACCAAGATGTTTACCCATACAATGTTTTGATTTTGTAGAGTCTTTGGCATGAAGAGAAATTCTTCCTCTTCTCTCTCCATTACAAGAGAACAAAATTGTTCATCATTTAAAAAATCACTAGCATTAGATGAGTCACTTTCCTCTTGAATATACAAGCTCTTTTTCTTCTTTCTAAAGCTCCTCTTTTTAGGGTAATAGGGTTTCTTCATGTTATAGTCTCCTTCTTGTTCAAGGTTATACTTCTTACAATAGGGACATTTAGAAGCAAAGTGCCCTATTTTACCACAGTCAAAGCATTTGAAGGGTAACTTACCTTTATATTTTTTAGATCCTCTCTTTAGCATTCTAATGAAGTTTTCTTCTTTCTCATCAGTCTCTTAATGCTCGAATGAGATTACTTCTTCCTTTCCTTTCTTAGGTGCATCTTCCTTCTCCTTCTTTGCAACTTTGAATGCATCTTCCCTTTTGGATGGCTCTGCATCTCCCATTCTCATCTAATATGCATGCAGTAAATATGTCATGCAACTCATCAAGAGTGAGTTTATCTACTTCTCTTCCTTCTTCTATTATAGAAATCTTGGGGTTATACTTATATTTGTCATTGACCTTAGAAATTTTTGCACAATGACTATTTCTTTTACTTCTCTGAATCCTCTAATGGAGTTTACAACGTCTTCAACTTTTAAAAGATAATCTACAATCTTCTCTTCCTCAATCATCTTCAGACCTTGAAACTTAGCTCTCAAAATTTGTAACTTTTCTAGCTTTACCTTGTCATCCACTTCATAGATGTTTTTCAACTTCTCCTAGACATCATGTGCAGTTTGACAATTCATTACTTTGAAAAATACTGAACTTGTCAAACTACAGAGAATAGCATGCTTTTCTTTGGCATTGTTCTCATAATCCTTCTTTCCTACAACATCAGTAGGAGGAGTAGCAAGAGGAATATAATTATTCTTAATAGACATCCAAACATCAAATCCTAGGGATCCCAAATATGTCTCCATCAAAATGCTCCAAAAAGTATAATCTAATCCATCAAACAAAGGTGCCTTATTTGTGGAAGAACGTTATTGACCAGCCATTGTGTTCACTTTACCAAGATCTATCCAAGCTGATTAATATTTTCAAGGAAACTAGTGCTCTAATACCAATTGTTGGAACACAACAATCTACTAAGAGAGGGGTGAATCAGTAGATTACTTTATATTTTAGCCTTTAAAACTTTTTGCAAAAAAAATCCTTAGGCCCTTGATTTGCAGATTAAAACTTAATATGCATAAAAATAAACATGCACACACATAATCATCTCACAAAAAAATATGAACGTGGAAAACCCAAGATGGGAAAAACCACAGTGAAAAATATTGCTAGGAGCTACTGTCCTAATCCAAACTCATAATCAAATGTTTTGTTACAAATTTTAAGTGCACCAACCTTAAGAAGACACCAATCCCCTAGCTTTAGTAGCATAAACTTTAACCTTTGATTAAAATATAGTAAAAACAATGGGTAGAACAATGGGCATGTTACACATGGTATCCGAGGTACCAGGTTTAGCACTAGAAGAAAATCCAAATAAATTTTTGTTCAAAGGGAATTTTCTTAGTTCACGTAAGGTCTCTTCTTAGGGAAAATCATGCCTAATGTCTCTAAGAGAGGACAAGTCTAAGAAAAGAGAAGTATCATGCTCTCGAAGGACATCAATCCCAATGACACCACCAAGAAAAGTACACATTGCAAGAAGGAAGAAAATCAAAAAATGAGATGTATGAGTAATGATAATGCCAATGTATTCCACCACTTTAAAAACTTGTATGTCTAACCACCTTAACTTGGTCAAAACTTCATGAAATTTAATTTAATTTTTTTTAATCATATAGTATGCAAAGCATAGAATGTGATGCATGTTTTAGATTCAAAAAATGTGATACCATTTGAAAGCTATAAATTTTTTTCAATCAACCTATCAATCAGGATTTTAGTTGTAATTCAAATAGAAAATTAATAATAATTATTTATTAAATTCAAAGTAAAGCATAATTTATATTGGTTGAAATCTGAGAATCTCTTTTAAAAACCCTTTTCATTTCATCAATTTTGGGTTAAAAAAAGTCGTCAGCCACATACCCTACACATACCCACCATATCACCACTTTTTGGCCCATCATGATCCTGCACATGCCCGTTGATTAATCCCTAATGTAAACTTGAGTTTAAAAGGATTTCTTAGTATTAGATGTCTTTAATAGGTCATCAAAGGATTTAGGTAGGTCATATATCTCTTGTAACTAAAGTTTTGTATGTTCATCCAGTTTCATCTTTTTCTTCTTTGGTTTGATAATTATTTAGTCATCACTTTCATTTTCTAATTGTAAGTCCTTTCCCTTTTTAGAAAAGGATGTGTTAAGAGTAGTAAAGTGGTCATAATTTGTATTTTCTTTTCTCTTATGAGTAGGAAATCTATTTGAAGCTAGTTGATGAAGAGGAAATTTGTTATTTATGAGATGGACAAAGTTGCATATAAATTCTATTCCATCTTCATGCTTAAGCATCTTTTATATGTCCCCTATGAGAGGAATGGCATTAGTAGCAATAGGATTGGTTTTCATAAAGTCTTGCAAACTTTTTAATCCTTCATTTAACCTTCTTATGTTCTCTTGTGGGACATTAGCAGCCATTATTTCAATATCATGCACATTGTTTGTAGGTAGGGAAGTCATTGGAAATGAGGTATGCAAGGTATGATATATAGAGGGTTGATTATCAACACTATTAGTGAAAGAGATGGACAACCCAATATCCATGACGAATGGTATATCATGGGATGACATGAGTCTCAAACTATGTCTCACAATAGTGTTTCTAATAGGACACCAAGTTGTGAAGCTCATACAAGTTTCACAAACTCAATGTACACCCAAAATTTAAAGAAGGTGAAATACAATGCAATAACCTAGAATGTAAAGTGTAATGCAAATATGTAAATGCAATTTTCAGATTTCAAACAAGATAATTTTTTGATTATGCTATGCATAAACCTAAAACCCAATGTCTTGTAAATACAATTTTTAATTCACACAATGCACTAAATTTATCAAATGAAGCTAAATATGATCAAATTTAACTTTCAAAAATTATGCAAACTGAAATAGAAAAATGAAAACAACAAAGAAGAATATAGAAACAAATGTTTTAATGCGCATAAATTCAAGAAATGGCCCCGATTAGGAACTCATTTTCTCAGGGGTGAATGGGTCCTAGGTTAGAGTTTTTTTAAATATTTTTTAAAGATTTATGAGTTGATTCTAGTGGTTTTGCAGATTTTGATTTCAAACAACAAATTAAAGTTTAAATTTTATGTGAAATTAAGGTTGAATGTAAATGCAAAATATGAAAAAATGAAAAAATGGGAGACCTAATTTGGTGTAAAATTTTGATTCAATTTTCAAATGTAAATGATGATGCAATGCTATGTAAATTATTTGCAAAATGACTATTTTTTTGTATATTTTTTATATTTTAAGAGATCCAAATATGCAATCCTAAAACCCTAAATGAAATGAAAAATAATGCAAGCTAAGCAACCCTAAATAAGATTAAATTCAATGCAATGCAATGCAAATGAATGAAAAATATAGATCTAGGGTGAAAATAGACTCCAAAATAAATAAATAAATGCAATGATCAAATGTCGAGTTCACAAAAATGAGAAGATCAAAAATATGGGTGAGTGACCAAAATAGGATTGATAACCCAATTAGGTGACTTATTCTTCCACAATTCATTAGGAAATGATATCCCAATAAAGAATTGAATAACTACCCTTAGGAGAGTCAACTTTATGTAGGAATCTTCAAATTTCCTTTTTTTGCAAGGATGGGGGTCCTGATTAAACAACACTTTGGGGAGAAAGGTTAAAAATAGCAAATCAAACCCAAAATGCAATCTACAACTTGGATCTAATAGATTAAGCTCAATAATAATGAAACCCGAAATTGAAATACAGATTAGACAGAGGTAAGATGATGTGTACCAATCACCAAAAGTGTTATGTTGAAGCTAATATGGAACTCATTCACCCAAGGGTGAATGGGTATTGAGTTAGGGTTTGTCTGCAACTTTTGGGAGCCTCTACTATAGATATGAATCTTTCAATTTTCCTAGGTTTCAGGTTCAAAAATCTATCTAAAATAAATTTTTCCAGTGAGTTTCTATGAGATGACAACTTTTACAACTTTGACGAGTTCTCCAATTTTTCTCTTCAAGAGATCTTCAAGATTTCTTTCACCTAAATTTGTAAACACAAATCAAGAGGGAAAATTTTTTTGTTTTTGGTGATGGGGGTTTTCCTTGGTCAAACCCCATTTTGGTAATCAAACCTTGAAATTAAATGAAATAGCATGAAAGGAATGATGAATGAACAACTCTATGTCACAACTCACCAAACCCTTGAATGAACCTTGGAATGTAGATCTGAAACTTGCATGAAATGGCTTCAATAGATGTGTATCTTGATCTTTAAACTTGATTTGGAACAATGCCTTGAATGCTTGAATGGATCATGAAACCTACATCATCATATTAGCTCCAATAATATGCATGATGCAAGAAGAATTTAACATGAAAATTGGATCTAGATTTCTACAATAATTCCTCAATAAATTTTCTCTTGATCTCATGAAAATATTCTAGTTGGAACATAGTGAAATAACCTTATATTTATAGGTATGTAGCATTAATTTCCCAAAATTCAAATAACACAAGTTGACATGTGAATATGGATTTGAAATTGTTAAAATACTGCAAAAAACATAATTTAAATTTAGGTCTCAAGTCTAAGTGAGGACTGATTCTCCCATGGGAAAATTGGTCCTAGGTCACTCACCTAGGACACACATTGCTCAATGAGAATTGTTATGTTTAGGCATTAATGAATGTCAAGTTTTCTCTTTGAAAAATGCAATTAATTAGGCTTGGATTTGAATTAAAGGAGCCAATTAGGGAAAATTAATCTTAGTTAATTAAAGGAGCCCTAAATAAGTGTGAAAGTGTAAAGAGGTACACTTTACAACACCAAAATAAGGCACTTGTAATTAAGTCCATTTTAATTAATAGGGCCCTAAACTTAATGTAAATATGTAAAATACATATTACAACACTAAATTAAGGTATAATTAAGTTCATTTTAATATTAATTCCTAATTAGGTGTGAAAATGCAAAGGGATACATTTTTCTACACTACAAATAGTAGTTAGCTGATAATAATATAATCATATGTATCATATATCTCATTTTCAGAATCATTATAACACATCAAATTGAATCAAACATTCATTCATCATATTCCATCAAGATTCATATGTAAAATGAAATCATAAATATATATATATATATATAAATTTAACCCATCAAGGAAAAAGTAAATAGGTAATTTAATACAATGGGGTGTAACATCGTATGCTTTGTGTCAGTATGACATGTATGTTTTTGTATCTTTTATCATTGCATATCATAGATGTGTGTGTATGTTAGTTTCTTTGTGCTTATGTTGGTTTTCCTTGGGATCATAGATCGTAGGGGCTTTATCACCTCTTTTGATCCTTAGTCATCTTATCTCTCCAATAGTTGGGAAATTGTGTTGGTTATTTTTAATGAACCAAGCTGATCTCACAATATAGCCTATGGAATTCCCATTTTCCAATGGCAAGCTAATTGGAGGGATTGGCCAATGAATAAGTGAAATATTGAAAAGGCTTTCCTCATATACTTTGGGCTCTCCAAAACCTGGGAGGGTGATCCAATAATGTATTTTAAGATCCTATGTGCCAATTAATCATATACATTCTAAATAACAGATGAGCTCTACTTGAATTTGCTTGATAATTGAATAACTACAAAGATCTAGAAAATCCTTACATATTAATTGTTTACAAAGCAATAGAGCATGGTAGACTTCAACTTGAAATACATTTTACCAAAATTTTAAATATTTTAATGATTTTAATGTATTTGCTATGAAAGATCAAGAAAATTTCAACACAACATAAGTCCTAGAACAGTGCCTTAATTCAGGGTATGAAGTCTAATACAAATGCAAATAAACCTTCACAACAAATGAACATTTAGCATTATAGAGCCTCTACACAATGTTGCATTACAACATCAGTCACAATTACTCAAAACTAGAACTCATTATCGTATCCTGACACTCGAACTATTTAAACCTATGATCTCATCCAAACAGTTTAACAAATTCTTTGAATTTGGACAAATAAAAAACCATACACTCATTGAAATCAATAAATACCACTAAAACAACCATTGATTACTTCATTGATAATTCAAATAATGAATACATCAAGAGAGAATTGTCCTTGAAGATATGCCACTCTTTATGTTCAAACACTAGTACTATTATCAAATTTTTCTTACAAAAAGTAAAAGACTCAACCTAAATGCAAACTCTATTCTATTCTCTATATTTTCTCTTTACCAAATTTTCTCTAAGATCAATCAACAACCCATACAATTGGCCTTGAATTTCCTTTTATAAAAAAAAGGGAGCAAAACAAGCTTCAGGCCAATGTACGCAAGTCACATTTTCATTTGACATTCATGATTACATTCAAAAGGAAGTCATATTTGCTAAAACTCAAGGGAGATGTTCATATGAGACAAAAACCATTTCTCATTCATTGATGAAGATATCTCCTACCTTCCAAAAGGGATCTTTAGTCGGTGAAGAGGTTCATTCCACAAGAAACACATCTTTTCCATTTGCTTCCAAAACTTGAAGATGAAATGCATGAAAATAAGGAGAGAAGAAAAGAATATACCAAAATGCTTCCATATTAGCAGTCTATGTCATCACTTTTGAATTGGAGAAAATACAATATCTGAGCATTGATATATCAAAGTCCTAATCTATACTAATTCTAGACCATGTATTGTATTCCTCTTGTTGCACACATTCTTTATGAAGACATAGTATCAAAACTTCATCACCATACAACTAGAGCAACCTATTCATCAGGAATATCAACATACCTTGTCTTCTAGAGCTCAAAGTCCTCATTAGAAATCCAATAAAAATTTATAACCTCATTTGCTTTGATCATGTATGGACTATACTTTATGACCACCTTGTTGGTCTCTTTATCAAATTCTTCAAGGAAGATGCCCATGTGAGTAAGCTTTTCCATACTATTCTTTAACATTTCTACATCAAGTCCATCACAGATTAAGATTTCCTAAGTTGCTATTACTTTTCTTGATTGATCCTTCCATGGTTGTAGAGGTTTGAATTCACTATCTTCAGTTAGAATGTCTAGGAGTAAGTTGAAGCTTCATTTATCAAATCTTTTTATTAGCTATTTGATATTCATTTCCAATGGTTCAATCAACCCTTTAAAATCCTTAATTGCATTTACAAGCTTGAGGGTTGGGACAATGTTGGATGGCTTGTTTGCATCATTTTTGACCCAATAGCCATTTATCTCAGCTCCTAGGCTCTGGGGATCCATTTTTCCATCAGTGGGATGGAAAATTCCTTATCCTCATCAAAGCTTCTTATTGCATCAAACATAGAAGAATAGTTTGAATGAATACTATTTAATTTCCTCTCAATCCCTTTATTCAAATTTTCTAGTACCAAGTTATGAAAATCTTCATGTTGCTCAAATGAATTAACTCATCAACATTTTGAAACCTCTCCTCATAATTCTTAAGCTTCTCCATCAACTCTTCCTTGGTGATTACCTCTATAGGAGGTGCATTTGTATGTACTTGGCATTATCATTGCAATGGGAATCTATCAGGATCACATGCAACTATCTCTATGGATGGAAGAGGGGGAGAATGAACTGGGGAAGGTGGTGGTTTCTCTACTAGAGAAGGAGGAGGAGAGGTTCCTACTTGTGAAGGGCCTGGTGTAGAAGTTGATTGAAAATTTTCCTTTAATAATGCAATCTCCAATTGTATCTAAGCAATCTTCTATTGTCCCACATTGTACTTAGCCACCATATCATTTTATTTTGTTTTGAATTTGTCCCTCTCCTTAGTTAGGGACTCCACTATGGATTTGGTGAATTAAGCTACATTAACATTCAATATAGCTGCCTCAATAGTTGATGTATCAAAAACTCTCTTGATTATCAATCCTCCTTTAACACCTACAATTTTTTGTGCAACCTATGGCATCTTATTATTTGGGGCTAAGGCCCAAATAGCCAATGTGTCCCATTGGGCACTAAATGTCGATCCTTGTAAATCTAGTGTTACTTCATCTTCAGTGGTAAATATTGGGGCATCATTCCTTCTAACTGTGTCAAAGGAAATTGCTAATACAAGGTCCCATTCTAGCAATACTAACACACCACATTTCCTAACCAACTCTCTTCCCTTAGCTGTTGTTATGTCTTGATACTTAGCCTCATTTCTTCTTGGACCTTCGCCTCTATGACCTCCCTAGGAAACTTTGGATTTTCAATTCTTCTCATGTCTACGCTTTCAACATATTCATCTTTCATAGCTCTCCAGATATACTCTTAAAAGGATTGTGCTTTCAAAAAAGCATCATCATTCATAAAATTTTCACAAGCTTCTTCCCTTACATCATCAGAATTGTTTATCCCCCTTAAATCTGCTTTACTCAATCTAAGACTTAAGGTTTGTGGCATTGTGTATCTTTGGGGAGAAAGCATACCTTGCCTCATCTCATATTCAATGACAAAAATATCATCATCAAACTCATCAATGGGATACTCCACAAGGCCACTTGACTCAACCATCTTCTTCTTTATTGGTGGCTCCTTAGGAGGGGATGGTCCTCTTGGAGGGGAATCTAGTTTAATTATTTGTGGAATGGATGAATGTGGAGCTGAAGGTGATGGAATTTTTTTCTGAGGGGGGGATGCCCTTGACTCCTCAGAATCATGGGTAGGAGTGGAAATTGTTAACTGTTTCTTTATAGTACCCTTCTTTCTAGCAAAAAATACCATAGGGGCTTTCCTCTTATCATGTTCTTTAAAGACCACAACCTTTCCCTTATCTTGGATCAATCTTTCCTCCTTCAATTTTGAAATAAATTTATCAAAATTTTGAAAGACGACTTCCACTCTCAATATTTCATTATTTATATCAAATAAAGCTTTGAACTAAGGATCCTTTATTTTCTTTTCTTTCTCTAATTTGTTGAAGATAATCCACTTCAACTTTTTGTCTTCTTGTATTTGAAAATCAAAAAAAATTCTGATGACATCTTCAGGAAAGGATAAATTATGAGAAAATTTTCCTCCTTTTACCCTATCCTTTAACCATACCATAAAACCTTTTGGGTCATGGTTTCTATGTGCTCACCATTTCAACTCATAAGGCCTGAATTTGTCAATAATATTTTTCCACACATCAATTATCATAACAAAGTATACAAATATAGTGTAAGCCAGAAATAAATTTCCTTTCCTCATGTTAACCAAATGATTGTCTTCCACATCCCTTAGTTTCCACATGACTTCTAGGAATCCAATCCTTGATGGTACATCCCTAGGGAGTACATGAAGTGTGTTTCTTGTTCCATACACTTGGAGAATTGTGTAATCCTAATAGGGAATTACATCTCCCCAATTGTGATCAATATTCAAATTAGGCATCCTCTCCTTTGGCCTTAGGAAATCATGCTTGAATCAGTTGGAATCCTTGGAATATCCAGAATCATAACTCTTTTCAACTTGGAAGCAAATATATGCTTTGGGAAGATTATAAAACTAGAATTTTGCTCATGTCTATCCAAGAGAGGAGTCCATTTTTGCACTAGCATATCTTCACCATCCACCCTTCTCTTCAATTCCATGTCATTTCCAAAGAAATATGCACCCTTATAAAAAAAAAAATCATAAATAAGGAGTACCACTAGAATATTACTCTTGTCTCCCCACTCTTCAAAGCTACTAAAACCTTGTGTATCTCCTCAATCAAATATGTGGAAAAATCATACAAATTTTTTAGAGTGGGATGTTGTATATTTGTAGCCATGTACATGGGTGCAATTAACGTACATGAAACCATATCATATCCCAAAATCTAATAAAGGGAATAGAATGTCTTCTAGAAATAAAGGGAAAAACACTTAATTGGAAAGTGTTTTGTGTCAGATGGACCTAACACAGTTCTACTTCCTCCTTTTCCTGATGTCAAGAAGTGTACCAACACTGATAATTTGAATTTTAGTCTCACTTTGTCATATTCAACTCTTAACTTCTTTTGATCAATCTATTCCATCTCCCCACTCCATGGGTTTAGCTTAAAAACCTCTACAAATTCCTCCTTGGTAACCCAAACCATGTTTTTACCAGAGTGTGTTCTAACTACCCTAACAGTGGGGTCATAGTTAGCTACAATAGCTTTGAGGAGATCTATGTCCAAATACATATTGGGGACTATCAATTTACCCATATCCGTCCACCATGGATTGCAAATAGTTCATGTGTGGATTCATGGAACCCCTAAGAAATTTTGGTTCCATTTCTAAATTCTATAAAATTTGGCCAGTTTCAAGTGTCTAGACTTAGGGTTTTGTTAACTACCAATGCATTGGGTTTTATGTTGTAAAAGCCCTTCCTAGAAACCCTCTAGTCTTTTCCCTTTCTAGCATTGTAAATTTTTTTTAACCCTTACCACTTGTTCTCGATCATGTTAAATTACTTGAGCTATCGAAATCCATGAAATTACCACCCCCTCATGCATAGGTCTGTGAAATACTTTATTTTGATAAGGTTGATTTATCGGCCTTGTTTGGCCTTTACATCCTTTGCTATAATGTGGTGTAAGTCCTTTAAGGCCTTTTCATACGTCCTCCTAGGTAGTCCCCTTTCTCAATACAACTTTTCAACACATGCAAAATTATTTCACTTAAGTCTCGTTCACTACATTTCTTCATTGTTTATCACAGATAGCTTTGTCAATGTGAAATTTACATTAGCAATGAGCGATGAAAAATGTTTCTCTTGTTTCACTCATCATGAATAGGTCATGGGTCTTGAGTTTTGCATCAATGATACATGATACATGTGTTCCTTTCATTATCATTGGCATCTCCTTTATTTCCAATCGCTTATGAGTTTTATGATGTGAATTAGCGATGCGCAATGGCCCCTGGTGCTCTTTGTATTTTTTCCATCACTCATCATGGATTTGTTGTAAACTTTGAGTTTCAAATGGGCAATGAGCAATGTAGTCTCCAATTCAAATGTTCCTTCACTATTTTGAGGCTTTTCCATGGGAAATACCTTTTGTGCCTTTTATTTTCAAGAGATACACATGGCTTGATCGTGCTTCATCATTTTTCCTCTCCCGCCAATGATGTAATCCAAAATTTGAAACATGAAGCAGCAATAAGTGATGGAGATAAATATTTCTGAAAGGGTGGGTTTTGATCCCACGGTTGGGACTTTATCATGCCAAATTCTCTCATCGATGATAGAACTACAGAGAAAGAAGGAAGATGTGCAATGAGTGATGGAATGTTAAAGGAATATTCTCCTTATCGACAACTCTTTGTACCTCACTGATTTAAATGAAAGAGAATGGATCAGAGTGGCAATACATGATAAATGTCATATTAGAGATGACTAATGGAGTTTAACATAGAAGCTTTCTAAGGTGATATCATCATTTTTGAGGCACAAGTTGTAAAAGATAAGGGTGATGCCTAAGGAATGCCATTGATTGTATTTTAAATTTAAAGGGATTGACGGCCTAGATTCAAAGCTGAGTGGCTAGTTGTCATCTCGCACGCATCAAGCTTTCCATAATCATTAAGCTTTAAAACTAGCTTCTATGGTGAAGAAATTATTTTTTAACCAAAACAAGCTTTAAAACTAGCTTCTATGGTGAAGAAAGCCTTCAATCCAGCAGAAAAACATCAACTCCACCATTATTGCTCACTCGCACGAACTAGAACGGCTCCATGATGCCACTTTAGCAACTTTGAATTTTAGTCGTTGATCTTCTTGTGATGTGGATCAATGCTCAGCTCAGATGGAGTCAAAGAAATTTGACATTTTGACTTCTTGATGACTCGACATCTAATCAGCCATATTCTTGCCATGTGTACATCTTCCTTGTTGACTTCATGGTCCCATCACACTTTACAAGCTGTGAGGGAATCCACATGACATCCACCTACTAGCCCTTTGAAATTTGTAAGATTTTGATCTATGGTTGTAGGCTAGTAGGTAACGGTATTGATTAACCCAATATTATCCAATATATGCTCCCTTTATCTTTCAAACCAACACTTAAGCCATTAATGTCCTTTAATGATGAATGGTTGAGATTAAAACATCTTCCTAAACATTTTTGCACGTGCTTTAAAAACTTTCTTAGTAACTCATTGTTTAACAGTCCCTTGGTCATCGATAATACTTGATCAAATATTTCATGCTTTCTAAAGTATTTTGAACACCAGCGATGGTGCCACGTGGCCCTTTCCCACTACCCCACTAAGAGATGAGACTAGCTAGTGGGTTCCCTGCAGGCTAGGGGGGAACGACCAAGATGCATTCACAAGATTGCATCTAAACCATAGTTCACTTTACCTTTCATCACTGATACCTTTGGGAGATGGTAGGACCTGCCATGAGGACGGACATGTTTCACTTTCCTGGTGCCCTGCGAGTTTTTTTATCTAATTATTTTATTATAGTGGGCTAGTGGGAAACTAATCAAATGGGAAAGGTGGGCCACCCCAACCATGGCTTAAGTATTTTAAAAGGCACGTGGATTAGTGATGACTTAAAAATGCGTCATTGGCTAGGTAAAAGATAAAAGGACTTGGGAACTTCATGAATTTAGACTTAGGATATGTGGCACATATTTAAATGATTTTTGACCCACTTAATGTTTGACATGATTTAAATGTTCAGGTGGGTAATGAATGGTAGATCTAAGTATTAGGGGTTGGCAAAAAAATGACTTATATGGTATGAGTTATGACTTGAAATATCAAGAACAAGCTAGAAAAGGTCAACCAAAAATTATAACATATGCAAAGGATTATCAATACTTAGGATTTTTCAAGGGTTTAGGGCACAAACAAAACCCTAAAACTCGGGAAAAATAGAACCCTAAGACATAAAACATAATCTCAAAACCAATAAAAATCCAAATATGTATTCAATACCAGTGGAACACAAGAAAGTGTTTAGGGGTTCCAACAGAGGCTCCAGTTGGGGACGTCTTTCTCCTAGAATAGAGAAAGATCTTAGAATCTCAAAGTTTAGTATCTCACCAATATAGAGAACACCAAAACTAGGAAACTACCCTAACAAGGCAATTATACCAGACCAAACCAAACCTGTAAACATGATATTTACATAAAATAAATTGTACATGGAATAGAACATACCTTAAGAAAAGTATTGCTTCAAGAACTCTCCATGTGCTGACAGTTCAAGAAGTTCACCAGTTAGATTTTGTAGAAAGTTGGAATCTTCACCATGGGTATTGCTGATTAGATAGGGGCCTAACCACATAGCATCAAATTTCCCATGTTTCCCCTTGTCCTCAAATCTAGCATTCCATGTTAATACCATGTCTCCTACTTCAAACTTTCTTGCAAATGTTGTTTTGTCATACAGGTTCTTGACCTGCAATTGCAACTTTTCATTTTTCTTCTAAGCATCTCTTATCATCTCATCCACCTCCATCAAAGTATCAATTTTGTGTTGCATATCATCACATACATATTCATTGTATTCTTGGATAAATTTATACAAATGTTTTCATGACATTGTTTTGGGGTAACTTTGTTGCAATGCCATAAACCAAGTCAAATGGAGCATATCTAGTTACTTTCTTGACTATTACCCTATCTTCCCACAAAGCCAACTTAAACCCTGAGTCCCAAGATCTCTTGTTTTTCTCAATGATTCTCTTAACGATCTTCATCAAGTTGTTATTTCTTGATTCTTCTTAACCATTTCCCTATGGGTGATATGGTGAAGAGTAGGATTCCTAAATCCCAATCTTCATTGCAAAAAAATGTAGATTCTTCAGACCTGAAACACATAATCTAAAATGATTTTCTCAGGAACCCCAAACCTGGTTAATATATTGTCCATCAAGAATTCAATAACCACCTTGCTTGTTTCCCTCTTTGTTGTAATTACTTCCACCCACTTGGTAAAATAATATGTGGCAACAAGGATTCAAGAGTTTCCTCCAATTTACTTATCTAAAATTTATCTTATGAAATCAACACCCCATTGTTGAAAGGGTCTTGAACTACAATAGGTCTAAGTGGCAAGTTACCTAAAAATTTGAGCTTCCCAGAGAACCTCTAACATGCATCACATGTTCTCACAAGCTTGTGAGAATCCTTGAATAATTTTGGCCACCAAAACCCTACTCTTAGGACCTTGTGAGATGTGGTCTTTGCCATGTAGTGTCCTCCACACACTCCACCATGCATCTCAGTAAAAATCTCCAAGGATTTTGCATTATCGACACATTTTAAGATGACACTATCCAGATTCCTCTACCACAGTTCACCATTGATGATTGCATTTTGATTTCCTATATCTTGAGAGTTCTTTTTTTCATTTTTTGTCAACCCTTCAAGGAATTGAATCATTTGTAGATAGTGGAAAATATGTTTGTACCAGTCACGGTCTTGCATATCACAAATAGGTGACATCAAAACAATCTTCCTGATTTATTTGGTTGGCATGTAGATTTGTTTCAACCATTAGCTTGGCTAAGCCTTGTCCCCTTTCCAATTTGGTGATCTCGATATCTATGTTGAATTCCTATATCCTATTTATCCATCTACATATCCTACCCATGACTTCTTTCTAGGTGAAAATGTCCTTAACAACATCACTAGGAACATATGCAATAACAATAGCTCCTACAGGATAGGTTCTAAAACTCTTAACAGCTTTGACCAATGTATAGGCTTACTTTTCAATCAAGTCATACTTCAACTCTGTAGCTTGAAGTGACTTACTAAAAAATACAATTGGTTTCTCAAAACCTTATTGATTATTCTACAATAAAACTATAGTAATAGTTTGGAAAGATGCAAAAGAGAAGATTTATAGTGGCTTGGAAAAATTAGCGGTCCTTAGAACTAGGGCAAGCTCCTTGATTGCTTTCTTAATGTTTTGAAAGTCCTTGGTTCTTCACTCCACTCAACTTTCTCATTCTTATTCAACATTTTTTATATGGGGCGGGTGATTTCTGCAAAGTTAGTAGCAAACCTTCTTAGAAAGTTTATTTTCCCAAAGAATGATTGAATACCTTTTACATTCTTTAGCTGTGAAATTCTATCAATGGCAACTACCCTTTTAGGGTCAATTCTCACTCCTTCCTTTGACACAATGTATCCCAATAACTTTCCTTCAGTGACTCCAAAGGCACACTTCTTTGGGTTAAGTGAGATTCCATACTCAAGGGCCCTAATGAAAATTTCTCCAAGTGCATATAGAATCTTCTTCTTTCTTGGAGTATGCAGTCAAATCATCTTGGAAGATTGCTAGGAAAAGATCTATAAAATCAGAGAATGCTACATCCATATCCCTTTGAAAGGTTGCACCTACATTAGTAAAACCAAATGGTATTCTCACATAAACATAGGTTCCCCATGGAGTTGTGAATGCAATCTTATACTACTCAGACTTCTTCACTTTAACCTCATTGTAACTAGAGAAACCATCCATCATTGACAAGAGTTTGTAGCCAGTCACCTTTTACAACATGGCTTCCATGCTCGGTAATAGATAGTTATCCTTTAATGATGAAATGTTAAGATTTCTAAAATCAAAGCACAATCTAATGTCACCATTATTTTTTTTGACTGGCACTAGGTTAGATACCCAAGATGAATGCCTAATAGGCTTGATTATGCTAGCATCCCTTAGCTTCACCAACTATTCTTGCATATTTTGGTGCTAAGGTAGGGTTAATAGGCCTTTGCTTTTGTCTAAAAGTATTTGTGCCTACTTTCAGATGAATTTCAAGTTGAAATAAATCCTCCCAATATGCCTTCAAGTTATCATAAAACTAGGAAAAAGTATGCCTCTACTTTCTTAATAAATCAATGAGTATTTATTTGATCTTGGGCTTCATTTGCTTGCCCACATAGTCTTTCTTAGGGGCACTCTCAATCCCTAAGTTTACCTCTTCTAGGTCCTTTGGATGTGCAGAATATTTTTTGGTGTTGCTCTTGTTAGGGCTATCAAAGACTCATTCTAAAGCCACAAAACTATCAAAGACTCATTCTAAAGCCACAAGACCTTTAGGGATCTTTTTCTTCCTCAGTTGGATAACTTCATTTCCAAAAACTATATCCTTCCCATCCACTATCTCAAAAAAAGCTCCAAAATCAATCTCCTGACCCTCATATTGGTCTACATATTTCAAAAACCTTGGAATGTCTTCATCATCATCAAAAACTTTCTATTTTTTTATGTTATCAAGGATTGAAGGCCTTGTCTATATCTCCACCTTGGAGATACTAGCAAAATTTATATCATCAGGCCTGAGTGCAATATTTGCAAGCAAATCTACCACTCCGTTTTAGCCTCTCTCCATCCACTTAATTCCAAAAGAATCAAATTGTTCTATGGAATCCCAAATGGCATTCATATAGTGCTTGAGTTTCTTATTCTTTGATGCAAACTTGGATCTCATCTAGGATATGACCAACTCAGAATCACCAATCGCTTTCAATTTTTTTATCCCATGTTTTTTTGCCAATCTTAACCCTAGTAGTAGAGCTTCATATTCTACCACATTGTTTGTGAAAAATAATGGAAAAGTGAAAGAAAAATTAAATTTCTTTCCACTAGGGGAAACCAATATTATCCCTACACAAGATCCTTCCCTGGAACATGCACCATCAAAATACATGGTCCAAAGATCATCATTCTTAGATAACTTTATCATTTCTCTTTCAAGAAGTGCAGGTTGCTTGTCACCTTCCTTTGGTAATTCTTCAATCCTAAAATCATTGATTCCAATGTCCACAAAGTGAATTCTATCTTCCTCTGGGGAAAACTCAATCATGTGAGGGACTTTAAATTCCCTAGCCAGTTTGACTACTTTTCCATCAATGGGAAATGTGGCATAAGACATATCATAAATTGCATGTTGCCCCCCATGGAAGCACTCCACCTTCTTGACAACAACATTCCATAATTGGGTGGAATGTCCACCACTGTTACACTCATTTTGAATTCCTTGTCTGGAAATGCAACTAATTTGTATGCAAGTTCCTTGATCACCCCAATTCCATGGACTTCTCTAGAATCCATAGCATAGAAATTTCCATAAGCACTATCTACCTTCAATCCTATCTCCTTCATGATTTGAATTAGCATTATGTTGGAAGAGGTTCCTAAGTCTATCATACAACTCTTCAAAAAAATTCCATCAACAATCAATGTTATAAAAAATGGGTCTATATTACTAGGACTAGCAGTAATTGTGGTTCCCAGGTAAATTTGAGGGATTTTAGTAATCACTCCCTTGACTTCCTTTTCTTTCAATTATTTTTCGCTCACTTTGGGTGAAATATACACCAGTATCTCATTATAGGACGTAGTAGCACTATTGATAAGGTCTACTTCCTTTTGTTTGTGCTCCTCAATCCTCATCATCTCAATCAAATGGACTAAAACCTTGACTTGTGAAAGCAACTAAAAAATGTCAACAAGATTGTACTTAGGTAAATCAAGTGGTATCATACCTTGTTCAATATTGTTCTCCTTCTATTGTTCACCTTTTACCTCAATTTTAGTTTTAGCTTCCTTCTTCTCTAATTTAGAATTCTACTTTTGTGTCTTTTCTTTCACAATAGGAGATATGACTTCTCCATCAACTTTTGTTTCTTTGTTTTCTTTGACAAAATTTTATCCACTTTACCATCCTTGGCCTTAACAAAATCCAACTTTTTTCAACCTTTGAACCTTTTCCATTTTCTTTCTATTCCTTAATGAAGACACTACCATCCTTACCTTGATCTCTACCTACAACTCTATTTCTCAAGTGGTAAGAGCTTCTTGCATGTGTGGCCAAATCTACTAAAAAAATTTCAATCTCCTCATCCAAGGGTCTTATCAAAGATACATCATTCTTAGTCATCTCTAATGTACACACATCATGATCACTATTATTCCCTTCATCAGAGAGAACATGTTGGTGATATGTACTAGATCTTTATCTTTGGTTATCCACATAGAGTTCATGAGACTCCTCATCAGATGAGAAATCATCGTTGGAAAAGTCAAACCTACTCATAATCACATTAAATTCTACATCATCATCATGAGAAGGATCATAACCTTCTAGTACATCTTGTTCAACTTCCACCAATTTTACAATTTCACTTTGGTGAGAAGAGTGGGGCAACTAGAAAACCATGCACAAGGAGTTTCATTAGCAAAGTTAGCATAATGCTTCTGCAGTGGATAAGGTGTAACCTAATCATGTGTTTTCTTCTGATTTGTGTGGATTGACCTTCCATTTTTCTAATTTGTTTTGTAAGGATAATCTTGGAGTCTTGGGGTCTTCTCATTTTTTTGATAAATGTGGCTTATCATTTCCAAGCCCCTTTTCATGTTTATCCAATCTTTTATTTACATCCTTCATGGAATTCAAAACTTTGTCCAATTTTTCCTCAATAGAGGACCCTTTGTTTGCAAACCCTTTATCATGTTTAGGGTTCCTTAAGATCTTTGCATCATCCCTCCTCCCTACCTTGCATGATGTTCTTCTATTGCTTTCAATATTCAATGCAGTTTTAAAGGAATCCCTAAAATTCTAAGGGTCCTTATCTTTCAAGTGACAACTCATTTTGGCATCAAAATCATTACAATAAGTGACCAAGAAGGTATCATCATTTGGCCTCATATTATTTGGAAATCTATTCATCGCATTTTGAAATCTAGAATTAAAATTAGAGACCATTTCATTAGACCTGTTAGAGATGTTATAGAATTCATTTAGCATAAACCTTGGATCAATATTATCACTATGTTGTTCTCTTAAAAACCTCTTGAAGTCCTCCCATGACCCAATGCTTCATGTAGGTAAACCTCTATAGCATTACCTAGCATCCTCAATGAGTGATTGAATGAAAAATTTCATCATCACATCCTCAGCATTAACCTCAAAATCATCCATCATGTTATCAAATGATTTCAAGTGGTCCTCTCCATTGATGGCATTGTTACCAAAACATGTAACCAACACAGTTTTGATATCATCAGGGATAGGATTTAGAAAACCATAAATCCCATCAAAGCATAATTTCCTATATTTGTTTAGCTATATAGGTCTTCTAGTAAACTTCTAATTTTGATCATTGTGAGGGTCACCACCACCTTTCCCACCAAATTTTCTATTATCTACTCCATCTCCACCTCCATTATTTCCATTTTTTCCCCCACCTCCACTTCCACCATCATTTTGATTTCCAAATTGATTATTTCCATTCCCACCACCTCCTCCACCTTGTCCTCCACCACCACCCCTACGAGGGATATTCCCACCAAACTGAGTATTATGAGGCTGGGATATAGGAATGGAATGGCTAGATGTAGAGGTAGTATTCATGGCTATTGAATGGGAATTATTATGAGATTTGGGTACATGGGGGTCAAGAATTAAATATTTAAGGAAAGTAATCTTCCTTTCCATCTCAACATTTAAAGCTTGAATTTGTATCTTTTCCAATTCTTTCTGTAAATTCTCATTTAGAAACTATAACCTCAAAATTTTAGGGTCAAGAGGTGCACTTGAGGGGATGGAACTAGTTTGAGCACTTTTGGTAGAGGTTTTTGTGATAGAGATACCTGGGTTAGCAATTGGAATGACTTGCTTGGGTTGTTCTATGGTTTTTTTCTAGTATCTATAGGCTTTGACCTTTGTGTAGCACTACAAGGGTATGAGACTCTAGCTATTACAATATAACTGATGTATGTGCTAGTAGCAGTCATTCCAACAAGAACATGTATACCTTTGGAGGATTAAAAAATTCTCTAACAACCAATTCATCTAAATCTTCTAGGGGTGGCTCTTCATCCACCATATGTCTCAAAGAGTCTACTCTTCTTCTTAACTGATCTCTCTAGATCATAGTAGAGCTTTTTTTTTATCTCTTTCCTTGCCTTGTTTCTTCTTCAATTCAGAAAGTCTTAATGCCTCTTCCTAAATTTGTGTGATACCATTTATCACCTCCTCAAGATCCTCAAGAGTAACTTTAGACTCAAACTTCTCTTGAGATTATAATTGGTAAGGTTTACTGGTTCCTTTTGTGTAGGAGGGTTGGTAGTCCTATCTCTAGATCTCCCCCTAGGATTTAAGTTTTTTTCATTAAAAATGGAATTAGTTCTAGGATTAGCCTTTATGGCTGACCAATTTGGATCTAATTGCTTATCCCAAAAATTCCACCAGTATGCAGGCTCTTTTGAAACTTTACGAGTAGGTGTAGGCTAGTTGCTAGTAGGAAAATTCATAGCAAGGATTTCCTCATTATCATGGGGCATACCACATTTATGCACTTCCTTACCTTGAACAACTTCATTAGAATTAGAACCGTTTGGTACTGGAGGATTGATGGACTTATTTTTTTGAGCTTATTTTTCTTTCCATGATGCCTTTTATTTGCAAGGAAGCTCCTCTTCAAGCTTCCTTTCTGTATGTTTCTTCATGTTGCTTTTGGTCTGTCTCATTAATTTCCTTCTCTGCAACTTCTTCTTTTACTCCTTCTCATATTCTTAGAATGAATGCTTGTGCACTAGCATAGAGACTCAAAGTCACCAGCCACAACTTGATGGGAATTATGAAAATATTTGTGAATATTGAATAGATTTGCAAGATTTCACATATATAAAGACTCTTGATAAAGAATTTTGACA
Organism: Sequoia sempervirens; assembly: GCA_007258455.2. Classification (NCBI taxonomy): domain Eukaryota; kingdom Viridiplantae; phylum Streptophyta; class Pinopsida; order Cupressales; family Cupressaceae; genus Sequoia; species Sequoia sempervirens. Next base: position 161,615 of record VDFB02114128.1, read on the forward strand.
ATTCAAGGAAACTTTGATAAAGGAAAACACAATTTTCTTGGGGCTTTGATAGACTGGCCTCACTTTGACAAATGTTGTGGAAATTCAACATAATTTCTTGTGGATAAACATATTTTACAAAATATTATGACTGCACTTCATATCTCGAACTAAAGACATTGCCTAAGCTTCTCCCCAGCAGAGTTGCCAATCTATTGATTATTTTTAATGAACCAAGCTGATCTCACAATATAGCCTATGGAAATGCCATTTTCCAATGGTAAGATAATTGGAGGGATTGGTCAATGAACAAATGCAAGCTTGAAAAGGATTTCCTCCTGCACTTTAGACTTTGCAAAACTTGGGAGGGTGATCCCACAAATTATTTTAAGATCCTTTATGCTAATTAATCATATACAATATAAATAATAGATGAGCTCTACTTGAATTTACTTGATAATTGAATAACTACAAAGATATAGAAAATCCTTACATATTAATTATTTACATATAAATAGAGCATGGTAGAATTCAACTTGACATACATTTTACCAAAATTTTAAAGAGTTTAATGAATTTAATGTATTTGTTGTGAAAGTTCAAGAACAATTCAACATAAATCCTATAATAGTGCCTTAATTCAATGTATGAGGTCTAATAAAAATGCAAATAAACCTTGAAAAAAAATGAACACTTAGCATTATAGAGCCTACACAATGTTGCATTGCAACATTGGTCTCAATTTCTCAAAACCAAAAATCATTATCATATCCTAACACTTGAACCATTTAAACCTATGATCTCATCCAAGCAATTTAACAAATTCTTTGAATTTGGACAAAGAAAAAACCATACTCATTGAAATAAATAAAGACCACTGAAACAACCATTGATTATTTCATTGATAATTAAAATGATGAATACATCAGGAGAGAATTGGCCTTGAATATATGCCACTCTTTATGTTCAGATGCTAGCAATGTTATCAAATTTTTCTTACAAAAAGTAAACGACTCATAACCTAAATGCTAACTTTGTTCTATTCTTTTTTTTTCTCTTTACAAAATCTTCTCTAAGGTCAATCAACAACCCGTATAATTGGCCTTGAATTTCCTTTTATAAAAACAAGGGAGAAAAACAAGCTTTAGGAAATTGTACGCATGTGTCACATTTTCATTTGACATTCATAATTACATTCAAAAGGCAGTTATATTTTCCAAAAATTGAGGGAGATGTTCATATGAGACAAAAACTATTTCTCATTTATTGATGAAGATATCTCACACCTTCCAAAAGGCTCTTTAGTCACTGAAGAGGTTCATTCCACAAGAACGCCTTTTACACGTGCTTCCAAAACTTGAAGATGAAAAGCATGAAAATAAGGAGAGAAGAAAAGAATATACCAAAATGCTTCCATATCAACAATCCATGTCATCACTTTTGAATTTGAGAAAATACAATATCTGAACATTGATATATCAAAGGCCCTTTTTGTACTAGTTCTAGGCCATGTATTGTATTCCTCTTGTTGCACCCATTCTTTCTAAAGGCATAGGTTCTGTAGATGTCAAATTCTGCAAATGGTTAAATAACTAACATACACAAGCATGGTTAGTGTATTTAAGCAAAAAAAACCTTCAGCATCCATATGAGATATCTAACATGTTTTAAAATGCTATCAAATAACAAGATAAATAAAAGCATACAAAGAAAAACATGAAATCTATCTATCCCATAGTGGATTGGTGCTATTGTAGAAAATAGCCCTTTCCCAATCCTTGCTTAAGCTTGATATTGCAAATGATGGTGGACAAAATCAGTTCCCAATTTAAGAGAATGACTTTGCATGAAGATTCTAGAGTTGTGGAGGATTTGATCAAGAATGAAGCCTTTATTTATAGATTTTCTTGATGAGAGATTGGCCAAATGGATGAATGTGGAACTAAAAATAGACCAATGAAAAGAGGCCACTTGTTGACTTGCCATAGGTTGAGGGATGTGCAAGATTTGGGAAATGTGCCCAAGAGAGGGAGATTCAAATTTGAATTTGAGAGTTAATGCTTAGTTTGACCTTTGCAAGGGACATGTAAGAGACATTAATTTCTTTGTTGGATGTACATGTCCACTTGATTTTGAATTCAAACTTGAGGGAATATTCCCCATAAATGCCATGTTGAAAGAAAACAAGGGATTTAATAAATCAATAAATTGATTTATTTGTGCAAGTGGGGATATCTAGAGGATGTGATGGGTGGTTAGGTTAGGCTAATTAGGATTAGATTAGCTTAATGATGATTAGGATGATTTTGACCTTTATAACTTAAATATTTGATTTATTTAAATCAGAAAAGGAGAAATATGAATTTTGAGACTTAATTAAATAAAGTCCTGGTTTATTTAATTAAATGGATGATGCAAGATAAAGGTTGAATAATTTATGAGAGATGAAATGTTATTATTTGATTGATTTATTTAAATTAGGTAATGATGAAGTGAGCTTATTTAATTTGAAGGATGAAATGTTAGATTCAATTAAATGAAGGTTATTTGATTAAACTATTGGATTGACATGTATGTATATTTTGTGTGTCTACATTTTTCCCTTCTTTGAAGCAATGTACTTGCTACGTTGGTTCAAAGAATAAACTTTCTACGATCAAAATTTTAAAAAAATCTGATTTTTCGAATGCCCCTGTTGAAAGAAGTACACCGATACATTTCCCCCTCGAGAGATCGAGCGAAAAGATTCGATTTGAGGGTCGATCTCGCAATAAAGAGGTTCAAAAATGGATGATTATGGATGATGATGCAAATGAGATTATTTTAAGATGCTTAGAATAACAAATCTTAAATGGTGATATGATGTGATGATGGATGAGATGGATGATGTGATATGTTGTGATTATGCAATGGATGATTTATGAGATGCTTAGACTAACAGATCTATATTATGATGATGATGCAAATGCAATGCATGTGGGATGATATGCGACATGTTGATGGTTTGTGGATGCAGGATGGATAGAGGATGGTTGCATGATGGATGCATTGGTGATGATGATGTTAGTGCGGAAATGAGATGATGACAAGAGGATCCAACAAGTCCATGATCTGATGAGACTTTATTAGAGATGATGATGATAATGATAGATGGATGATTTGCTTATCAAGGATTGGGATTTTAAAAGGTTCACTTACCTTATGTTTGATGACACACATAGATATGATGCATCAAGGTATAAAGAACTAGGATGGTGTTGTACCTAGTGCGATGGACTTTGACTCGACAAATAGATAGGAGTATTCTTGTTCACACTTGACATACAGAAACCTTGCTAGGACGTACCTAACAAAGCAAGTATTCGCCAAGTTATTTTACAAGAATATCCAACAAGCACAACAGACAAAAGGATAATGATCGTTACCCCATTCCTATCTTTCTAAATCCTTTGTTTGGATATCATCGAGAGGTCCTTGGAATGAGCACAATAAGATAAATCAAAAGAAAAGATCAAGTACACAACCAAGCCAATGTTCTTCATATCTCTAGCCAAAGGGATGTTGTTTTGATAGGATAGGAATCCAGAGTGATCCAAAATGATTCCCATTGTCGGAACGATATATCCTAAGACATGCATTGTATAGGATGATGATGGGTTGATAAGTTGACTGATAGGCTATTGATATGAGGTTAATTGACATGTTTGAAAATGATCAAGAGTTTGATTTTGCATTTAATGGTTTGTTGCTTCAATTTTGATTTTACGATTGAAGTTTTCTTTTGCTGATTGTTGTGATTGTTTTTGTTTGTTTTTCCCAAAGGATGAAGGTGACGATCAGTTTATTATGGATGATTGATTATTTTGAGAGAAAGTGAGATGAGACAGATCGATTTTTTTCAAATATTTGGATGTTTTTGATGCTTTTGAAATGTTTTGAGGTTGTTTTTGGTGTTGTTTCGAGATTTTGCAAATGTTTTGACTTTTGATTTTTTGAATGTTTTTGGATTTTGATGTTTTTTGAATGTTTTTTGGATTTTGATGTTTTTTTGAATTTTTTTGGATTTTTTGTTTTTTCAAATGTTTTTGGATTTTGATATCTCAGGGGCTGATCAGCGATTAGCCTTGCCTATGTTTAAGCTTCGAGATGACGTAGTTTGGATTCCAATGTTTTTTATGTTTTCTATTTTTGACTTGTTTTTGGATTTTGATATGTTTTGAATGTTTTCAGATTTTGCAATTTTATGATTTTTTGGATTTTTGCATGATTTTGACGATTAGGATATGGACATGTGTGACGATATCAGTTCTCTATTTGGTATTTTGTTGAAGAACAAGCTAAGGTTGATTGATCGAATCGATGGATTGATGATGATGATGATGATAACATTGTTGAGGATACACAACAATGCAAGGATTTGATTGATCAGGATTGATGATGATAACATTGTTGAGGATGCACAACAATGCAAGGATTGATGATGATAACATTGCTGAGGATGCACAACAATGCAAGGATAGTGTTAACAACACAATGATTGGGAAGGATATCCCAAGATTATGGATTTTTTTGATTGGACTTGATTGATCATGATTGATGAAGCTTGATTTGGAACAAAAGTTTGTTTTGAATGTTTTGATGTGACATTTGAAGGGTGTGTTAGATGCAACTGATAGTGATTGTTGGGAATGATGTTCGATGAAAGATGAAGACTGATAAGGAATATCTTCTCATCAAAATATGCCATGGGCTAGTGATTCATATTTTGGATCGCAAATGCTTGACAATTTGGTTTCATGTTTTCCAATGTTCGGATCGCCACATAAGTTGGAGGATATAGATCAAGATTTATTCCAAAGCAAGATGTAAATATCTGCCCCCAATGTCTAGCAATGTATGGAATGTCATGGATGGATGCTTGGATAGGCATGTAGACGAATGGATATGGATTATCTTGCGATAAGATAAGTTGGTTGAACGGAGGAATGCACATTTGGATAATGCTTCATAGCTCAAATAACGTTGGATAGGATAAGATCAATGAAAATGACCCATGTCAAGATGTTTACCATAACCAAGTGTAAAGTGTGCACCAAAAATTTTCAAGATCAAGATAGATTGGACTTTGGATCAATGGTTCATGAATGAATGGACTTATTATGGCTGAGATGGATGGAATGCTCGATTTATTACAGATTGGATGAGATGCTTTCACTTGAAGTGGCGTACGTAGATGCTCGATTCTACACATGACGCCTATTTTCTAGGTTTTTGTCATGGTCTTTCCCAAAGCACCGCCCATGCGGTTTTCACTAGAGGACAATTTTTTATCTTTACTATTTTCAATCCTTTTTCTAATTTTTTTGGATTTTCATATTTTTTAATTTTTTTGATTTTTCTGAAAGATTTTAAGATCATGTCGAATCACAAGGTGTCATTAATTGTAGATTCCCCTGTCATAATGTGCCATCGATATCCTCCTTGAAGAAATTGCTTTTCTAAGATACGTGCACTTGAATGCAACTTTTGGGATTCTTGATCTGCTTTATTGATATCGGGGTTAACTCTATCTTTGTGCATACATCGCAATAGAGTGCCTTCATAATCCTTATGATGAAGGGTCGTTGCCAATACATGGTAAATTTGAGAATTATATATCATGCGTGGAGGTGTGGATGGAGTGTGTTTAGGGATAAGAGATGGATTGGTTGACAATTTGGAACCTTTGACTTTCCAAACTTGGGAAGATGAACAATGATGGGTGGATATGAAAGTGTGCACATGGAATTAGGACCAACTGCTTGATACACTTTGTACATCGCTTGAAAAGCTTTATTTTTCTTTTGTGGACATCTTTGATGGATAATTTTCCCTTTTTTATTTTGCCCCATAGTTTCCTTGACTGATGGAGTTTGATAGGGATAATCTTTCTTTGTATGTTTTGGTATCCATGTGTATCTAATTCGTCCATTATGCTTCTCAGCTTCTTTTTCTTTGATAAATTTCTTTGTGCTTTGATTCAATTCTTTCTTTTGACGTTGGTCCCAATTCGTGGATGGGGTGATGGGTGGATGAAGATTCATGGCATGGTTGGTTGTAGTATTGGTAATGGTTTCACCATAAGGATTCTTCGTGCTCCCTATGTTGACATTTGCTTGAGACATAGTTTCCCCCAGTATTGTGGAAGTAGTACCTTCATGCTTTGATTCCACCTATTCTGAGATCTCTTGTTTAGAATGCATTCTCTGATAAATGACCACCATAGGTGACATTGTTTCAATTTGTTGCTCTGCTAACTCTGGATTATACTATTATGTTTGACTTGCTTCCTTGAGTGGATAATGTTCAATATCTTTATTCATGATGTCCTTAGTCTGAATTTGTGATAGATCTGATACTGTTGTTGACAACTTTGTTTGATTGTAGGAATCAATAACCTACTCTTTTTGTGTAACAATGTCAGGAATAAAGGGATCCTTTTCTGAATGAAGATCATCTACGTGTCTATTCATCGAAATAATCTCATGGGTAGATGGAGGAGTATGTGCTATATGGATGTGATCATAATTTGTGACATCTTGTATAGATAGGAGAGTGTCCATTAGATTATTGTAGTATCTTGAAGATATAAATTCTTGATCTTGAATGATTTCGGAGTTGCTTTCGACATGCTTTGGATCAATTTCTTGACATGGGTCAATTTCAAATGATGGATTGCTTACAAAGGGTTCTTGGATGTCATCATTAAACATGGGGAATGGCTCAATATCCTCTTGATCTATGAGTGGACTTGGATCAAGTGTCAAGTTGAGGATTTCTTCAATATCTATAACCATGAGGTCAAAGGGGGTCAACATGTCTTGGAAGGGACCATTGCTAGACCTTGGTGAAAGATTTTGATCATGATTTGGAATAAATTCTTGAGATATGTCCTCTAACTCATAAGGCAATGTAGAAACATTTTCAACATGATCATAGGTGAACGGATTGTGCATGTCAATAGGATCAAATAATCCTAACACTCCTTGAAATAGATCACTAAAAAGTGGCTCTTGATGTATGCTAAGTTGATCATCGGATGGGGTGGAAACATCTTCAAGGTGCTCATTGTTTTCAGCAATTGTGGTGGAGGGATTTCCAATTTCTTCAACCATAGGGTCAAATGATGTTGACATTTCTTGAATTGGATCATTGTTGGGTACCGTTAGCGGATTTTTATCATGATTGAAAAGTGACTCTTGACCTATGCTGATTTGATCTTTGGATGAGATAGAAACATCTCCAATGTGATCTTTGATGGATAGATCTTGATCAATGCTTTCAACAATTGTGGTGGGGAGATTGTCAATGCTATCACTAGTGGTTGAATGTTCATCGGTATCCCCAATAATTATCATTTTTCATGTTTGTGCTTGTGTTTGTTGGATAGCTTGAGAGGCTTGGGCAGCTTGGGTAGCTTGAGCAGCTCGTGGAGCTGCCTAATATTGTTGAAGCACTTGTTGGTAGGCTTGATGTGCTTTTAGTGCGATGTTACAATATTGACTTATTGCACTTGATTTTGGTGGTAGTGGTGGTGTATTTGGAATTGTGTTGGATGTAGTGACAAGTGTTTGAGATACACTTGGAGCAATCATGGTAGTGAGGGGTTGAGATATGATGGGTGTGAGAGTGGTGGTTGGAGTGATCGAGGTGATAGGAATGGTCGGAATGACTAAGGTGATAGATCCTTGGGAGACCATATTTTGATTTATCAGGATTGATGTTGTCATTTGATTAGATATCATCTGTTGGTGTGATGTCGATGGTATATTCAAAGGTTTTGATGTGATGGCTTGATTGGTGTTAGGTGGATAGATTTGGATGGAGTGATTGGTGCTAGGTAAAGGGGGAAGCCCTAAACCAAGGAATGATGTTGATATGGGTAATGGTGGTGGAGATGTCTCTTGGCGCAATGACTCAACTATTTTGGTAAGTGTAGCAATTTGATCTCACCAAATTTGATCTTGATTTCGATCTTGACTCCCTTGATATAGTTGATTAGGTTTTTGTTCAAGAAAATTTGGGATGCATACTTGTGGTTTTTGAATGTGATCATGAAAAAATTGATTTTGGACAATTTTTTGATTTGGGATGGTGTTTAGATTTGGCATTATCGGTTGAAATTGAACATTGTCTCCTTTTAGGTAACTTTGATATTGCATGGTGTCACCTTGTATTGGATTCGTTAACAACTTGTTTGGACTCTGAACAATATTTGTATGATTTGCAAACATATTTATACCAAATTTTGTTGGATTCATGTTTGGAACACTTGTACTTGGTACATTCTCTTTCGGTATGTAGGGATTTGGTGGGATGACGTTGTTCGTTTGAAGGCTCATGCATTGATTGTTCAGTTGACAGACTTGTAGGTTTGGATTTAGATCTACCATCAGGAAATGTGTTCCAATATTTGATTTGGGAATACTCACACTTTTTGTGCCATTGACATTTGTAGAAGGTAATGATCCTATGTATGGATTGTATAGATGTGAGTGTTGATAATCAATCGGCATTGTAAGGCTTTGAAAGTTCAATTGATTTGGATTACTCATGATGTATGGATCAAGTTTTTATTCCATGTTCCTCTTGTGTTTTGACCTTGTTCCAAAAGTGACCTCTAAGGTTCTTAGGATAAATGATGATATGAAGGATGAAAGGTGTAAATGATGTGAGTGTTGAACGTTTAGGGACTTTGTATTAATGCTAGACTTAGGGTTTGATTTTGATTGGTTTGATTTGGATAATGAACTTGTAAACCCTAAGATGTTAGATGTGATCTTAGGATGAATTTTTTCAAAGGGGTGCTAATTTAACTAGAGGTATGAGAAAGGATGCATTCCCATACTCCTAACTAAACAAGGTGATTTTAATTTTGATGATTTACCCAAGTCTAGAATGATGTTTCCAAAGTTCTAAAGTTGTTTGGTGGGGTGGATTTTGATAAATGTTTGGATGAATGAAGTGTTTGATTTGATCCTAAAAGACTTAGAGAGACTTTGTTTACTAGGCCAAGATAGTGAAGAACATGCCTTTCTCTAAGAGTAATTTGAAATCAAAAGATCAATGTTTGCATGAAAACCATATGACCAAAAGATGACAAGCACATGTGTGGGGTATAATTGATTCAATCTTTGCTTAATGGATTCTTCTTACCACAAACACACTCTTGATTAGATTTTCAACTGAATGTCAAATGTCCTAATTTTCTTTCATCCCACAAAATGCATTATGCGGAAATCGAGGAAATCAAGGCAAAGGTTTCCTAATGTTGACCTTAGTAGGAGAAAATTGAAATGAAATCCAAATGCTTAGAAGCCTCTAAGGATACGAATCCCAAGGGAAATCAATAACATGTGAATTTGTTTAAGGATATTTTCCTCTCCTAAAGGGTTTGCAATTTTGATGATTCATTGAATGTTGGTTTTGATGTTTTGGATATAAGCACTGTGTTTTCAAACCACAAGCAATATGATGTCCTAGCTCAATTGGTACGTTTTTCTTAGTGGGCTTACCTCATGCCCTTCGTAGAAGAAGAGATGATTTTACATGCAACCAAGGAAAAAATATAAAGGTATTTTAAGAATGAAGTCTTAACCTCTATATTTCAACCAAGATCGGACATGGCAAGTAACTTCTTGGAATCTAAGTTCCAATGCACCACTTTGATAAACTCGCTCAATGGATCAATTGGTCACTAAAAAATAATTGTTCTATTTTGGAATTTCCATTCGTGGAGATTGACCCATATGGCAAGAGTCCCCTTTCGGATCCATCTTGTCAGAATCAACTACGTGATACTGGCGTTTACTCCAATACCCACATTTATATCCTAGTTGGAAATACTCTTGGCTTTAGAGTGTTACCAGTTGAGTTGTTCCCTTGGGTGAGTACTTTTTCCCCAAGGCAAGCCCTCTACGATAAACAAAAGCAAGCAAAGACAAAATTCATAAATTGATCAATCTTTGACGACACAAAGAAAGAGAATATACGCGATGATGCTCCACTGACACTCGCACAAGATCTTGTTCAATTTCAAACCCAAATCAAAGTGTGTATGGGCAATTATTTATGCAGCTTAATGTCACCAAAATCCTTTTGATTCTCAAGATTACCGTGAGGCGTGAGAGAAGCGCATACATCTTTGGATGATATTACTTTTTGTAAATAATTACAAAACAATAAAGATACACATTCATTTTATCCTTCAAAGCAATTATTCGATTCATTTTAAGCACCAAAGGAAAGATGAAGATTTGATTGTTCGATTTGTTAGACCAAATCAAAATCTAGTAGGTGTCTAATGTTCAATTTTAATCCAACTTTGGAAATAGACAATGATCTAGTTGGCTTAAAATAGAAAATTAAAGCATGAAATGGAAGCCTTTAAGCATTAAAAAATGCTTTGTGAGTTTCAAGTTTGTTGCTCAATTTATCTCCAAGCTCCTTTGAAGATCTCTTGCAAGCTCCTTGTGCAATAAAATGCTCCTTGCTTTTCCTATAAACAAAAACATCATGAGATTAAATTATTTAATTAAAACCATTAATTTCAAACAATAAATTAATCTCTATTGCGAAAATGATTTTTTAACTAATGAATAACTCATCAACAACAATTTTTGTTTTATATAAAAAAAAAAGCTTAAGTTAAAATAAATAACGAAGGTCCATGCAACTTTTATTAGCAATTAAATTAAAACCATCGAATCTTGACAAACAAAGATTTTCAAGCCTATACACTGTCATAAACCAATCAACAAGATACCTCTAAAACCATAAATGAGTAATTTCAAGACATAACTGCCTTGACTTTTAATGTCTGTGACTTTACTCCTATAACTAATTCCATGGAATGCATTCATTTATCACTCATTCTACAAAATGTCATAAATTAGCAACATCAATCTTTGAAGATTATGGCGGGGCCTCGTGACATTAAATGCATATCAAGTTTGACTTTTTCCACACGATAAAATGCATCTACTCAATGAAGAATAGCATAAATCATAAGGTCTATGAGAGGGACATCAGATTAGAAGGATAGTAAATATTAAAGGCTCCCACAATAACACTCTACCCTACGTAGAGTACAAAACTGACGCTTTACACAATTTGCATGTTTTATAATTAATTCCCAAACTGACCCAAATCATGATGCCTAGATTCGCCCGCTTGAATTAAAGACATCGCCCGATGTCATACTAGATAACTACGTTGAACCTACCCTTTTACACTGCAAGGTGACTGACTAGACAAGGGCGATAAACTAGCATACAGAGAGTTGACTAAGTGCTACCCCAATCCTGACCTGATCTGAGTATGATTGTACCAAGTTTGAAACTTCATAATAGCAATTTGCACAGTGATTTTCCATTTTTTTTATGATAACAGCCAACCTACAGGTTCACATTAAAAGTATGATATGACAACAACCATCTTGTAGCAATTTTGGAGCCTTTCGACTAATCCAAAAGTGATGCTCTATGATGGCGACTTCTTGGAAACATCGAGGACATAAATATCTCTAATTGGCAGGCTATCATTTGATAAGGACAAAGAATGAGAGAGAAGCTTCTTTCCTAGCAACGAGTTTTACTTCCCATGCTTGATATCGAAAACATGGCAATCGAAGACTTTTATTGTATCAACATATACTGACAGAAGCAGTTTGTATTTGTATCGCTGGGAAAACAACAATACCTAATGACAAACATTGACAATTTAAATTGTAGAGCGCAGATTTTTAATGTTTGTGGAAACAGTTCGCATGCCCCATCTATACTTTGCAGAGAATAAATGTTGAGACAACATGTTTCCATTTATGCCTTTTCAATGTTTTTGGAAATAGTTCGCATGCCCCATCTATGCTTTTGTTTTGTTCCCACACTTCAATTTGTATACTGAGCTCTAATTAGGTAAAGCAAGAAGCGATGATAAGAAGAATGCAAAGAATAAACATTGAAACAACTTGGGATTTGAATGAAGTAACCACGACTTTGGATATATTTATGTGACCAACAAAGATATAAGAATGGCTATGGAGGACATATACACCCAATGTGGATGCATCGACCAAGCATGGGAACTATTGATAGAATGTCTCAAAGAACTGCAATCTAAGCAAATACCATGTATGTAAAATGTGGAAGCATAAACAAGTCACATGAACATTTTGACAAAATGCCTCAAAAAATGAGACCAAGCATGTGAACTATTTTCCAAACTGCCTCAAATTTATCTGAAACCTGGAGACAATATCTAAGTGCTTAATCTCTTGTGAGGTACTCTAAAAAGAAAAGGTGTTAAAAGTAGGGAAACTCCAACATATAGGAGCCAATGGACACCGCTAATAGGAGACACCGCTAATAGGACCCTTTTCTACAGATCCTTGAAGCATCTGTCATCTGCTAAAATGATAATGGCGAAAAATATGTGTAAACTATAGTTGGCATTTGAAACAAGTTTTGATTTGTCATAGAATATAGTAATTATGATGGTTAATTTCAATTGGTAGGAGGCGGATCCTTTCTTTTCAGCGGCTGGGGATGTGCAGAATTCAGCTGATAGGTTAGAATTCGTATACAGACGTTGGTTTCATGCACAAACTATGGCAGAGTTGAATCAAGATATTTCTTCAGAGGGTGGGGAAGAGTCAGTTGATGTTCTGAAATAGGAGCTGGGAACAACCCTTGGCACTACTAAATGGCAACTAGATGAGTTTGACAAAGTAGTGAAATCAAGTTACTATGGGAATGATGGTGATGCTGGTGATAGACATAAACAGTTTGTAGTGGCTATTTAGAATCAGATCTGGCATTGAAAATTCTCTAAGCAATTCCAATGGTGGGGATGGCTAGAAAGGCATAGGTTGGATTTAGCTTGATGATTGGGAGAAGGATGATTTGGCCTCATTTCTTTGTGGGTCCTGTGGGAGTAATAATAACAGCACGGTGACAACAGCATGCATTTTGGTTGACCTTTTGTGTGTTATCAGAGAATAAATGCAAACAATCATAAGTAAATGTGCAAGAATAAATGTTGCAGTCAATAGGAAATTACAATCAATAAGAGATCTGAATGCAATCAGATGAATTAAGAAGATCAAATCAAATTTATATCAGAAAATCTCATACTGATTTGATTTGCAACTTGCTTGACCTCTCAATCTGCACTTATTAGTGACCAAATCTCACATAAACAAATATTTCCTATGAACAGGAAAAGGGACCTCACATTTCTATTGATGCATTTAATGAACAGAATGACAGAGTCTCCTCACTGCATCAATGATTCAAGTGTTCATTCATGAATTTCTCAAAGTAACTAAAGTGCACCAAGCTTGGAGGTTATAGACAAAAAGATAAAAAGATGCAACTACAATATTGCTTAACAAGAGAATCAAACCAAGAAGATCTGATATTATAATAGAAAAATTTTCCCTCCTTCTAGCACCAGGTTCAAAACTTCATCACCATGCAATTGGAGCAACATATTCATCGAGAATATCAACATACCTTCTCTTTTAGAGCTCAAAGTCCTCATCAGAAGGCTAGTCAAAATTCAAAACCTCATTTTCTTTGATCATTTATGGAATATACTTCATGAGAACTTGGTTGGCCTCTTTATCAAATTCTTCAAGGAAGATGCTCATGTGAGTAAGCTTCTCCACATTTTTCTTTAACATTTCTACATCAACTCTATCATAGATTAATGTTGCCTAAGTTGCTATTACTTTGCTTGCTTGATCGTTCCATAGTTGCAAAGGTTTTCCTTCACCATCTTCATTTAGAATGTATAGGATTAAGCTAAAGCTTCATTCATCAAATCTCTTTATCAGCTCCTTGATCTTCATTTCCAATGGTTCAATCAACACTTTAAAATCCTTAATTCATTTACAAGCTTGAGGGTTGGGACAATGCTAGATGGCTTGTTTGCATCATGTTTTGACCCAAATAGCCATGTATCTAAGCTCCTGGGCTCTAGGGATCAATTTTTCCATCAGTGGGATGGAAAATTCCTTATCTATGTCAAAGCTTCTTATTGCATCAAACATAGAAGAATAGTTTGAATGAATAGTATTTAATTTCCTCTCAATCCCTTTATTCAAATGTCCCAGTACCACTGTGACAATCCTCATGTTTCTCAAATGAATTAACTCATCAAACTGTTGACACCTCTCCTCATAATTCTTAAGCTTCTCTGTCAACTCTTCCTTGGTGATTTCCTTTGTAGGAGGTGCATCTGGTGTACTTGGCATTATTGTTGCAATGGGAATCTCATGAGGATCACATGCAACTATCTTTGTGGATTGAAGAGGGGGAGACTAAACTGGTGAATGTGGTGGTTGCTCTGCTAAAGAGTAGGAGGAGAGGTTCCTTCTTGTAAAGGGTCTAGTACAAAGGTTTATTTAACTTTTCCTTTAACAATGCAATCTCCAATTGCATCTCCACAATCTTCTATTGTCCCACATTGTACTCAACCACCATATCATTATATTTTGTTTTGAATTTTTCCCTCTCCTCAGTTAGGTACTCCAATGTTTATTTTCTAAATTGAACTACATTAACATTCAATGTAGTTTCCTCAATAGCTCATGTATTAGAAACTCTCTTGACTATCAATCCTCCTTTGACACCTACAGCTGGCTCTACAACTAGTGGCTTCTTATTATTTGGGGCTAAGGCCCAAATAACTAATGTGTCCCATTGGGAACTGAATGTTGATCCTTGTAAATCCAATGTTACTTCCTCTTCAGCAGTAAATATTGGGGCATCATGCCTTCTGACCATGTCAAAGGAAATTACTAATACAAAGCCCCATTCTAGCAATAGTAACACACCACTTTTTCTAACCAACACTCTTCCCTCAGCTACTATGATGTCTTGACCCTTAGCCCTCATTTCTTCTTGGACCTTGGCCTCTATGACCTCCCTTAGAAACTCTAGATTTTCAACTCTTCTCATGTCTACACTTTCAACATATTCATCTTTCATAGCTCTTCAAATATACTCTTGAAAGGCTCATGTTTTCACAAATGCATCAACATTCATAAAATTTTCACAAGCTTTTTCCCTTACATCATCAAAAATGTTTATCCCCCTTAAATCTACTTTACTCAATTTGAGACTTAAGGTTTGTGGCATTGTGTCTCTTTGGGGAGAAGGCATACCTTGCCTCATCTTATCCTTAGTGACAAAAATCTCATCATTAGACTCATCAATGGGATAGTCCACAAGGAAACTTGACTCAACCATCTGCTTCTTTATTGGTGGCTCCTTAGGAGGGGATGGTCCTTTAGGAGCGGAATCCAATTTGATTATTTCTAGAGGCTATGTGTAGGATCATGATGGGCCAAAAAGTGGCGATATGATGGGTATGTGTAGCGTATGTGGCTGGGTATGTGCAGGATCATCATGGAAAAAATAGGCCCTTAAGTGGCAAAAAATTCAAAAAAATTAGAGTTAGGCAACTTGACATAAAAATTTGAATAAGTTATCTATATTATTTCAAAAATATGTAAGAATAGAATCTGTAGAAAATTGAATGTAGTTTCTAAACTACTAGGTTTATTTTAAAAAGAAATCTATTTGGTGAAAATTTGAAATTTCAATGCAGTAGTACTTAAATTTCAAGGAAAAAATAAGAAGTAGGTGTTTGTCTGACCATCTTAACCACAATTAAATTATAATATTTTTTTATAATATTTTAGATATAAGTAGAGGACTCATGTCCCATGTGATCCATTTTTTGTAATTTTTTCCAAGTAAATAATTAATTATGATTTTTTATTACAACTTTTTAAAAAAAATATAAAAACTCATGTGTCTCAAATCTTAACTTGGTCAAAACTGCTTGAAATTAATTTTTTCTTTTAATCCTATAGTATGTGAAGCATAGAATGCATACATAAGCCTTTGGATTAAAAAAGTGTGATACTTCATTTTGAAAGCTATGATCTTTTTCAATTAGTTTGAGTCAATCAAGACCTTTAGTCGATTCACCGAAAAATGAATAATACTCATTTATTAAATTCAATTAAAGTATAATTTATATTGGTGGAAAGTTAAGAATCTTCCCTTTAAAACCCTTTCATTCCCATCACCTTTTGGGTAAAAGTCACCTACATACTCTACATATTAATTAATTACATCGCCACTTTTTGGCCCAGAATATGATCCCTTTATTTCATACCGGGCTGAAAAATAATTACACAAAATTGATGAAACTAAAAGGGTTTTAAAGGAGATTCAACTTTCCACCAATATAAATTATGCTTTACTTTGAATTTAATAAATTATTATTATTCATTTTCTATTTAAACTACGACTAAAGTCCTGATTGATAGGTTGATTGAAAAACATTTATAGCTTTCAAAGGGTATCACATTTTTTGAATCCAAAACATGCATCCCATTCTATGCTTCACATACTATAGGATTAAAAAAAAAATTGAATTTCATGAAGTTTTGACCAAGTTAAGGTGGTCAGACATACGATTTTTTATAATTTTTAAATTTTGTAATAAAAAATTCATAATTAATTATTTACTTGGAAACAAATTACAAAAAAATATGCATCACATTCAGACATGAGTCCTCTATTTACATATAAAATCTTACAAAAAAATATTATCATTTTATTATGGTTAGGATGGTCAGACAGACACCTTCTTATTTTTTTCCTGAAATTTAAGTACTATTACATTGAAATTTCAAATTTTTCCCAAATAGATTTTTTTTAAAATAAACCTAGTAGTTTAGAAACTACATTCAATTCTATAAAATTTGCTCCTACATATTTTGAAATAATATAGATAACTTATTCAAATTTTTACGTCAAGTTGCCTAACTCTGATTTTTCTAATTTTTTCTGAATTTTTTGCCACTTAAGGGCCTATTTTTTCCATGATGATCTTGCACATACCCTGGAATGGATTAATGTGGAGGTGAAGGTGGTGGAAATTCTTGTTGAGGGGAGGATTCCCTTGACTCCTTTGAATGGGTAGGAGTGGTAATTGTTAACTATTTCTAGGTATGTACAGAATCATCATGGAAAAAATAGGCCCTTAAGTGGTGATGAAAATTCAGAAAAATTAGAGTTAGTCAACTTGACGTAAAAATTTGAATAAGTTATCTATATTATTTCAAAAATATGTGAAAATAGAATTTGTATCAAATTCAATGTAGTTTCTAAACTACTAGGTTTATTTTTTTTAAATATATCTATTTGGTGAAAATTTGAAATTTCAATGTAGTAGTACTTAAATTTCAAGGGAAAAATAAGTAGGTATCTGTCTGACCACCCTAACCACAATAAAATGATAATATTTTTTTATAATATTTTAGATATAAGTAGAGGACTCATGTCCTGATGTGATGCATACTTTTTGTAATTTTTTTCCAAGTAAATAATTAATTATGATTTTTTATTACAAAATTTAAAAATATAAAAACTCATATGTTAACCACCTTAACTTGGTCAAAACTTCATGAAAATCAGTTTTTTTAATCTTATAACATGGGCATAGAATGTGATGCATGTTTCAGATTCAAAAATGTGATATCGTTGAAAGCTATAGATATTTTCAATCACCTATCAATTAGAACTTTAGTTGAAATTCAAATAGAAAATGAATAATAATTATTTATTAAATTCAAAGTAAAAGAATTATTTATATTTTTTGAAAGCTAAGAATCTCCTTTAAAAACCCTTTTTGTTTCATCAATTTTGGGTAAAAAAAAATTGTTAGCCACATACCCTACACATACCCATCATATCGCCACTTTTTGGCCCATCATGATCCTACACATACCCTTCTTTATAGTGACATTCCTTCTAGCAAATACATGCACCTTCTTTGGTGGTTGGTAGGTTGGTCTTTCTTCTACCATAGGGGCTTTCCCCTTAGCATGTTCTTCTAAGACCACAACCTTTCACCTATCTTGGATCACTCTTTCCTCCTTCAAGGGTAAACCCACAAAAGTGGTTTACAATTCGAATGAGGAAGGAAAACTTCTTAAAAATGACCCCATGCCAAATTTTTTGATTCAGGGGGTTCGTACAAACTTGATGCTTCAAATGAACCAAAAAAGGGTTCGCTTGAACCAAGGTTTGAGTGAACCCATTTAATGCTTGCACAGAAAAAGAAACAATTGAAAACCCCTTAAATTGGGAAGGGAGTTTTCTCAAACCAAGGTTGCCCTCATTCTCCCCCTCAAGCACTTTGAAAGTCCATATTTTTATGCTTTGAAGCTCGGGTTGAGGATGAAAATGGAGGAGACATCACAAACCTAACTAGAATCAGGTAGTCCTCAGAATGATCTATACAATGACTATAATTTTAATATGTTTTGGTTTTATTATGTATTTGTTTTTTTAGTTAAATATTAAACATAGGTTTTTCACCGAAAATCAAGCTCTATATTTTGCACGTGTGGAAAAATAGAAAATTATCAAAAAAAATATTTGAAAAATATGAGTGCACCAGATATTGAAGTCCTTGATCCAAGAAAAAAAAAGAATTTTGATACATACAAAAAAATTATGGGTTATACAGTCATGCTATGTCTGAATTGTAATTGGTTTGACTTTGAAACTTGATTAAAGAAAAAATATTCAATAAAAAACTATTTAACCAAGTGGAAGCACTAGATATCAAAGTTACAAATCTAAATTCAAAAGAATTAGAATTTTATCCTTCATGGAAAAAAAGTTGTGTTATATGGTAAGCGTCACTTTTTAAAAATTTTGTTTTTTGAAAAAAACCAATTTTCGTGGGAGATGGAAAAAGAAGTGCAATCTAATTCCAAAAATTTTGAAAAAATTATATTTAAAATCTACAAACAAAATTTCTTGAAACTCTAGTTTTCATCATCTTCAAATTCCTCAGGGTTTAGCTACTATAGGTGCTCGAAAGTGAAGATTTAGTTTAAAAAAATAATATCAATGTCTGGTTTGGCCAAAAATTGTAAACCACTATTGTGGGATCACCCTCAATTTTGTAATAACTTTATCAAAATTCTGAAAGACTACTTCCACTCTCAATATTTGATTCTTTTATATCATATAAAGCTTTGAACTAAGTATCCTTTATTTGATTTTCTGTTGAAGACAATGAACTTCATCTTTTTGTCTTCTTGTGTTTGAAAATAAAAAACATTTTTGATGACATCTTTAGGAAAAGAGAATTTATGAACAAATTTTCCTCCTTTCACCCTATCCTTTAACCATACCATAAAACCTTTTGGGTCATGGTTTCTATGTGCTTTCCATTTTAGTTCATAAGGCTTGAGCTTGTCAATGAAATTTTTTCACCCATCAATTATCATAACAAAGTTTGCAAATACAATGCAAGCCAGAAAGAAGGTTTCTTTCCTCATGTTAACCAAATGATTTTCTTCCACATCCTTGAGTTGCCACATGACTTCTAGGAAGCTTATCCTTAATGGTGCATCCCTAGGGAGTACATGAGTTATGTTTCTTATTCCATACACTTAGATAATTGTGCAATCCTGATAGGGAATTACATCTCCCCAATTGTGATCAATCTTCAAATCAAGCCTCGTCTCCTTTTGCCTTAGGAAATCATGCAACTTGGTTGGAATCCTTGGCATATCCAGAACCATAACTCTTTTCAACTTGGAAGCAAATATGTTTGACAATATTACAAAACTAGATTTCTACTCATGTATATCCAACAAAGGTGTCCATGTTTGCACTGGCATATCTTCACCATCCACCCTTCTCTTCAATTCCATGTAATTTTCAAAGAAATTTGCACCCTTATACAAAAACATGTGCATAAACAAGGAGTACCACCATAATCTTACTTTTGTCTCCCCACTCTTCAAAGCTACTAAACCCTTGTGTATCTCCTCTATCAAATATGTGGAAAAATCAAATCAAATCCCAAAATATGACAAAGGGAATATAATGTCTTCTAGAAATAAAGGGTAAAATACTTGATTGGAAAGGGTTTTGTGTCAGATGGACCTAACACAATTCTACTTCCTCCATTTCTTGATGCCAAGAATTGTTCCAACACTGATACTTTGAAGGTTGGTCTCACTTTCTGATATTTAGCTCTTAGCTTCTTTTGACCAATCTCTTACATCTCCTCACTCCAAGGGTTTAGCTTGAAAACCTTTATAAATTCCTCCTTGGTAACCCAAACCATGTTTTTACTAGAGTGTGAACTATAACTACCCTAAGAGTGGGGTCATAGTTAGCTACAATAGATTTGAGGAGATCTATGTCCAAATACATATTGGGGACTATCAATTTATGGGTAAGTGCACAAAGTTGAGTCCACAAAACGTGGAAGTTTTTTCCTTAACCAAAAAATTGAAATCAGCTTTAAGGAAACGAGATCCCGATTTTAATAAACGGGATCCCAATTTTTAAAAATTGGGATCCTGTTCAGCTTTGGGATCCCAAGCCTAACACGGAACAGGATCCTGCTTTTTAAAAATCAGGATCTCGATTACTACGAAACGGGATCCCGATTTCTACAAATCGGGATCCCATTTGGTAGAAATCAGGATCCCGTTTTATATTGCTATTTATTTTTAAAAAAAATAGATTTCACTGCACAGCTGATGGGACCTCGAGTACTGGCGACAATGACCCCCACAATTAGCTACAGGGACCTGCCTACATCCCATTTTTTTGCATTTTTCTATTTTGAATTGAAATTTTGAAGAAAATAAGTGAATTTAGCATTTTTTTTAATTTATTTCACGTTCTGAGCATTTTTTAACTATTATAGTAGAAATGAATAATTGTAAAAATAGACGAAAAAATGCAATGAAACCTAAAGGTTTTTTAATAAAAATGAAAAAATGAACCTTGAATTGTATTTTACAAACAAAATTTAACTTTTGAAACCTAAATTGTTTGATTAAACCAAAAAATTGAATTTGAAAACCCTAATTGAAACAAAACAAAAAAATTGCATTTCAAAACCCTAGAAATGAAATGAAATAAAAACATTGCATTTACAAATCCTAATCAAGCTTTTTGAAACCACGATTCAAATCAAATGAAAAATGAATTTGAAAACCCTAGTTTGAATTGAAATGAAAAAATTGCATTAAAACCCTAATTGTTTAAAAATTGAAACCCTAAATTGAATTGGAACAAAAAAATTGTTAAAACCCTAAATTGAAATCGAACAAATCATTTTGATTTTGAAAACTAGGTAATTTCGAGCTCAAAAAAAATAATTTGCATTGCTTAAATGTTTTAAATTTTATTTTCTTTGTATGGAAAAAATGATATATATTAAACTTTAGTTTTAATGTTAAATTATAATTAGATTAGAAAACAATTTGTTGAAGAATAGTTAAAATTCATAAAGTTTATCTTGATGTTTGTTTGCAAATTTAGTTAGCAAATTCGTAAATCTAAGCACGTACAATCGATTCCAATTGTCCCGATTCAGTGACACTGCTTGCAAGTCTAAATTATGCCAAGGAGCCACCCAAACTTCACCCTAAGTTTGCTAAACCCTAGACCCTAAAGGCGTAAAATCCCAAGCCCTCCAACACTAAAAGAAGCATTTGAATTTTGTCTTAGGACCTTAAAATTAAATTTGGTTTTCCTTAAAACCCTCTATTGTGTCACCATTTAGCGAAGTAGGCTTTTTTAGAAGTAATGTTTTCACTCATTTGAACACACAATATAAAACCTTTTGGTTTCTACAAGTTTATGAAGAGTGGATGATCACTCTCTATGACAATTAGACATGATCATTAGGGTTCTAAATCATTGGAAGAAAACTGAGAGCGTGAGTGAGAGTGCTATGGGTAAAGTTTCTTTCATTGGACATACCTAAAATTATGTAGGTTCAATGTCAAGAATGGGTCTATTTGGTAGATTTATGAAAACTATTTTGAATATCTAGAATGCCATAAAAGTATAATTATAGCAATTCCAATTGGAAACACTTGGGTACATATATATCATATGAAATTTAAATCTAGTAAGGTGTCTATTATATAGGAGAGTTGATAATACATGGAAAGAGGTTTGTATGGGAATATATGTATTAAGAAACACATACCACATGACCTCTATAGGATTTTTTAAGATGTGATCCTAGATAATAATCCACCCATCCTCAATCATAATGGATTCTTTAGCAATTAAGAGAAATTCAATAACCATAAAATTACCTATATTTTGATACTATATAGATTTATGTGGAAGGATAGAAATGCATCCAATAAGAAGGAGACCAAGATGAGACCAATTTAACACCTCTGAGGTAGCCACAATATTACATGGGAAAGGGAGGAGGTACATGATGATAGGTTAGGAGAATTCATGCTATTATTACAATTTGAGATAGGGGAGGATGAGATTCACTTATAAAAGAAATATAATTAAATATTTATATTATTTAATATAATATATTAAATAATATAAATGGTAATATCATAAAATATAATATGAATTATGTTAAGGATAGGTAATGTTACAATTTGCAGGGGTTTTTAATGAGGATTAAATAAGATTCAATTAGGTTTGTAGTAAATAGTTAGGTTACAATTAGGAATATATAGTAAATATTAATATAATTATAATACAAATATAAATTAATTTAAATATAATATAATATAGGAATACGTTTAAGATTAGGTAAAGGTTATAATTTAATTAAGTTTCAATTAGGTTTGCAATTCAATTAGGATATGGTTAGGGGTGGGGATCATTTAGCATTCTATTATTGTTAGAGTATGGGTTACATTTAAGATTATTGCTATTTTTGTGATATGTATAGATTGATTCATTTTTAACATGATACTTTTTTTATTAGAGGGGTAAACACTTTTGACCCAGAGCTAGATGGAACCAATGAGGCTATAGTATGACTAAATTTGGACCTCACTAGACATCTAGATCCCCTTAAGCCATCCTATCACCTTAAATCGTAAATCAATTTCTTAAGGGGTCCCAATATGACAAATTTCTTAAGGGGATCAAAGAAGTTCTTAAAAGTTGGTGAAGTTTCTCAAGGCAACCAAATTTAACAATAGTAAGATCGTGCAAGATTATAATATGAATGAGATTTCATGATCTAGGTTGGTCAGTTGAAACAAGAGTAGATCTCAATCAAGTATTCCACAAGAAAATGTTCTTCACTAACTTGCAAGTTCATTAAATATTCCAAGGGGCACCAAAACTTTACCCTAAACCTTGAACTCTAAAATCTAAACCCTAAACACTAAACCATTCATTTTGTCCTACCCAGAACCTTAAAGTGAAATTTGGTTGTCATAGGAAAATCCACCATATTTCATTCCCTTATGCCATGTAATTTTGTCCTAGGATCTTACTACATGTACATCCCCTTAAGTTATCCTATTACCCTAAACCCTGAACTCTAAAGTCTAAGCCCTAAACCCTAAAGCCATCATTTTTTCTTTAAAGGCTCTTAATGAAATTTGGTTGCTTTGGGCAACTTCACCAAATTTTATTCACTTGAGCCATGTCATTTTCTCCTAGGACCTCACTAGATGTAAATCCCCTTAAGCCATCCTCTCACCCTAAATCGTAATTCGATTTCTTAAGGGGATCAAAGAAGTTCTTAAAATTTGGTGATCAAAGTTGCCATCATGATCTAGGTTGGTCAGTTGAAACAAGAGTAGATCTCAATCAACTATTCCACAAGAAAATGTTCTTCACTAACTTGAAAGTTCATTAAATATTCCAAATTCTAAACCCTAAACCCTAAACACTAAACCATTCATTTTGTCCTACCCAGGATCTTAAAGTGAAATTTGGTTGTCTTAGGAAAATCCACCAGATTTCATTCCCTTATGCCATGTAATTTTGTCCTAGGATCTTACTACATATATCCCCTTAAGTTATCCTATTACCCTAAACCCTAAACTCTAAATTCTAAACCCTAAACCCTAAAGCCATCATTTTTTCTTAGGCTCTTAATGAAATTTGGTTTCCTTAGGCAAATCCACCAAATTTCATTCCCTTATTCCATGTAATTTTTTCCTAGGATCTTACTACATATATCCCCTTAAGTTATCCTATTACCCTAAACCTTAAACTCTAAAGTCTAATCCCTAAACCCTAAAGCCATCATTTTTTCTTAGGCTCTTAATGAAATTTGGTTGCCTTAGGCAACTCCACCAAATTTCATTCCCTTATGCCATGTAATTTTTTCCTAGGATCTTACTACATGTAGATCCCCTTAAGCTATCCTATTACCCTAAACCCTAAACTCTAAAGTCTAAACCCTAAACCCTAAAGCCATCATTTTTTCTTTAAAGGCTCTTAATGAAATTTGGTTGCCTTGGGAAACTTCACCAAATTTTATTCACTTGAACCATGCCATTTTCTCCTAGGACCTCACTAGATGTAGATCCCTTAAGCCATCCTGTCTGCCTAAATCATAATTCAATTTCTTAGGGGTTCCAATATGACATTTCTTAAGGATCAAAAGTTTTTAAAATTTGGTGATCAAAGTTGCCCAAGGCCCAACCAAATTTAACAATAATAAGATCCTAGAAGATTATACAATATCAATAGTTAATTGTATTTTCATTTAAGTAACATGTGCCTTAGACATATAAATGAGGCTTATATATAATTTTATCATTTGTATTCAATTATTTAAGGCCATTTATATTGAATGTTTTAAAGGTATTTCCTAAACATGTATCTTACATCTTGAAATTACAAATCTAATGTAGGTTCACTCATATCTTAAAGATCACATGGATCCATTCAATAATATTCACAATCCACCTCCGCCATCCATCTCCAACACCTTCACCTCCACCTCCACCCACTCCACCTCGTGAATCCCCCACCTCCACCACAAATCAATGAACATGCTCGCTTGCAAGACAAATCAATGCCTATGCTAGAACCATCCAAGATCAAATCAACATTATTCAAAATGAAGAATGTGTCACACACCCCTGTGAGGATGTTTCCATCTAAGATGCAAACCCTTGTTGATGCTTGTCGGGGCTATGGATGGATCATTGATGAGCATCGACAATGGCTAGAGGAGAGGAGAACTCCTAATTTTGGAAAAAAACACAAAGAAATGAAGATCTATGCGAGAGCCATAATAGTTTATAAATTAAAACAATGATCTTAAATAGTTATGAATTTATAAATTTGGTGAACGATGGATATTTGTGTGATGAATTTATAAATTTGGTTCCAAATGGATATTTTTAGTGACATGAATTTATGATTTTGGTTCTAGATGGATATTTTTAGTGACATGGATTTATGAATTTGGTGGAATTTATGAACTTATAATGAATAGTATATAATAGTATATATTTTATTACTATCTACTAGATCATGATTTCTCCCACTAAAAAATTGTAATATATATGTGTGTGTGTATGTTAGACATAAAATGAGCTTTTGTGAATGTTTCAAGTTTATTGTTTAGTATGTATGTGCATGTATTAAAAATTTGCATATATAGTTCTTAAATTTTGAAATTTGTATGTATGTACATAGTTTAGTTTAATGATTTGTACACAACAAATTATGCATCATATTTTTTATTTTAAATGTACATGTACATACATTTAATTTTGAATTTTTTATGGACATGCTCTTGAGTTGAACAATCAATGTATATATATGTGCATTTCAATTAAATATATGATCTTAATATATGTATGCACATGGACTATTTTGTATGATTTAATGCAGGTCACATTTATATCGATCATGTCATGGATGATTTTAACATTGATGATATCATCAATCCACCACCTCAGCCACAACCACATCCACCTCCCCCCCCTCCACCTCCACCTCCACCTCCCCCTCCACCTCCACCTAATATACCACATCCAACACCTATCGCATCTGACGAAGCTCACTTGAGAGCACGAATAAATGATCAAGTTGCATCCTTAAAAAATCAAATAAATGCTATGAAGAGTCAAGCATTGATTCCTCCACATGTGAGACGTTTTGCATCTGCAATGCAAAATGTTGTTGATGCCATCAGGATGATCAATTCTGATCTTGATAGGCATCGACGAGACAGAGAACAAATGAGACAATTTTATTCTGATGGTCTCTCTTACAAACAAATATTAGACCTTAAAATAACGAAAGCCCATCTAGCCCCCTACTTTCTTGACTATGTTACTCGACAACCCATTCCACCCAAAAAATCTAGAATATCCATGAGGTGGTGCATACATCCACAGATGAGTGCACATTTTTGGGATCGATGTTATATGGTTTTTGATAGTACCCCACATGC
The DNA here is from genome assembly GCA_007258455.2 of Sequoia sempervirens. Lineage (NCBI taxonomy): Eukaryota > Viridiplantae > Streptophyta > Pinopsida > Cupressales > Cupressaceae > Sequoia > Sequoia sempervirens. The sequence continues at coordinate 187,901 of VDFB02114128.1, forward strand.
TAATTGGGAGTGCCATTGTATTTTTTGAGAAAACTGTATGTAGAGTTTGTTTTGGGGAAAAAGCCCAATTATTTTGATTTTAGATCATTTCAGGGTGTTGGTGGTGGCATGCCACAACAGAGATTAGGGGAAAGGGTTGATCCCCAACACCCCATGCATGCACAACCCCTTGTTGTTACTCCTGGTCCTCCCATTCCTGCACCTATACATCATCAAGCTCTAGTCTCAACATTAGGTTCCCTTAGTACACTCGCAGGAGACCTTGATCAGCACGCTTTTACGATAGCGAGTGGGGAGCATAGAGACGATGATGATATCGATCATATCATGGATGATTTTAACATTGAGTGTCGAGGCCCGTCCCCCATATATGTACTAGTTTTCATCAAGTATGCTATGGACCTGATCAGGCCACACCTAGTTCAGGTGGATGGGGAGATTCTGGTGGTTCATCTGGTCACATCAGTTCATTTGTAGAGTTCCTCATAGCAAAACATCACCCTGAGGACACTACGACATAGGTATAAATATGCATCTAGATGTACGTTCATTTTATAAGAATTTTGATGGTTGTATATATCAAAGAAAAGTTTGCAATACATTTTAACAATCAAATTGTTTGGTGTACAAATGACACTAACAATGCAAGGGAAATCATTTGTTCCACGAGTACATACATCGACACCAGTCATACTCGGCAACCCTTATGGGGTATTTTGATTTCAATTTTTAAAATTATATATGAAATCATAAATTATTTAACTTGAGTTTTAAATTTATAATTGAATTACATATATGTTTCAAATATTTATGTTGGTTTAGGTGAGTCAATCGGCATCCACGTCGATTCCTCCTGAGGGATTGTCAAGCACTCCTCCACTATCGAGCGTCATAGATCAAGGGCAGGTACATTCATATTGTAAATTTTTTTAAAGTTTACATTAGTATAGTTACAATTTTATGAGTTTTGAATTCACTAGATATACGAAATGCATGCATGTACATTTGTAAATATTATAAGCGTTAAATGTCTATGTACATGTATGTCTAGGTTGATACCACAATAAGAATGGGCACTGGGAAAACATTTGATGTTGCAGTTACTTGTGAGGCCACTGATTTCCAGGTTGTTTACAAAACTTTCTACACAAAATGTGCAAACTTGAATATATATATATATATATATATATATATATATATATATATATATATATATATATATATTAACCTAATTCAATTGTACATGCTTTAATTTTGATCTTGTAGGACTTTGTTAGTGCAACTTTCAACCCTGACCCAGACATAGTTACACCACCAAGAGGACATGTAGAGCAGGTTCCAGATCAAATGGTAATTTAATTTTTTTATTATATTTAAAGTCAATTGTTATATTTAAAGTCAATTATAAATTTTAAATTGAATATATACATAATATGATATTTTTACATATTATTTTTCTTTTATAGCATGAGACATATATTGTAGTTGAGCATGTATAGATAGGTCCTGGAGAAGAGCCTAGTGCACAACCTCAAAATATGGTACAATTAAAATATGATAAATTATAAATTAAATTGAATTAAAAATAATAATAATTGTAGAGTTGTACATCTAATTTCAAATTTCTTTGTCTTGTTTATGTAGATTGATTTAGAGAATTTAGAGGTTGCTTCAGGTGCACTAGAGCATCCAGATGTAGATATGATGGTAATTTAATTTTATGATGGATTATAAATTAAATTGTCATTAAAACATTTTTTATTGTCTTACATCTAATTTCATCTTTCTCTTATACAGAGTGTTTTAGGTCATCCACATAGTCCACATGGTGTGAAGAGGTCTCTTGATTATAGAGACAGTGCATGACCTAGAAACATGTGATTTTATGTGTTATATTTGTTTATTTCATGGACTATATTTCTTGTTTCTCATGTACTTTGTTGGACTTTATTTCATGCGCTTAATATATTGGTTTCATGCACTTAATGTGTTACATAAATTATGGACTTTATTATTGTTTGAAATTTTAATTTACACATGTACATTTATGCATTGTATGTTCATAGTCAAGACATTAATATAGGACATTAATGTGAAATTTAGTGATCTCATACATAGGACATTAATGAAATTTAGTGATCCTTACACATGGATTAATATAGGACATTTTAATATTTATACTTTGAAAATTTAGTGATTTCATACATGATATACATGATATGTACATTCAATAAATAGCGATAATTACTCAATGAACTTATTCAATTCATGTCAATCAATAATCAGTCAATAAATCATAATTTACAAACAAAAGCACCTATTTATATACCAAAAGGATAAAAATTTTAAGAAATAAACAATACCATAGAAGATTAGAGAATAAAAAGCATAATAAATACTATAAATAATAGTTCATCTAACACTCACCTATAAGTTGTCAAAAAAAAAAATGATCATTCCTATGTAAGTGCCCAAAGGGGCCAAGTAATAGAACGTCTTAAGGGGTTATAATACGTCTTAAGGGGATGTCTAAAGGGGTCATAATAGAATGTGTTAATTAAGGGGATGTCTTAAGGGGTCTTAAGGGGATGTCTAAAGGGGTCAAAATAGAACGTGTTAATTAAGGGGATGTCTTAAGGGGTCTTAAGGGGATTTCTAAAGGTGTCATAATAGAACGTGTTAATTAAGGGGATGTCTTAAGGGGATGTATAAAAGGGTCATAATAGAACGTCTTAAGGGGATGTCTTAAGGGGTCATAATACGCCTAAATGGGATGTCTTAAGGGCTCTTAAGGGGGTGTCGTAAGGGGATGTATTAAGGGGTCATAATACGTCTTAAGGATATAATTGATTTAACAATAATGTATACATGATATTTAGTGATTATACACATAAACATAAAGTTTCAAAGTAGGAAAACATGCACATTTAAGAAACAAAATATATAGAATATTGATTTGATACATAGAAGTACATAGAGTATGTTTAATTTTGTATGTATGTGCATATATGTCATCTCAAAATAATGTTTACAAAATTTTGATATGCCATCTCAAGAACATCTCAAACTCGTGGCTAGAATGTAGTAGGTCTTCACACCACCTGATATCAAAAAGGTACAAGCAATATCAATGAAATCATCAAAACATACATATTTTAATTTATATAAAACTATCTATATGTATAGAACTCAACTACCTACATTTAAAAGTATTCCACGCATGTTTGTAAGTTGAATCCAAGCATCCTCTCCTTTTTGTTTCAAAGTATGAGATCAATGCAATGATGGCTTTAGGATACAAAAAATGAAAATAAATCAATTTTAACTACTAATGTCCAAGCAATATCAATATGTAATCAAAACATGTATTTAAATATAATTTAACTAATAATTACCTATTTTTACCAAGTAATCCATGTTGTCTAGGTTGAATCTGCATGGACTAGATCGTTTTTTAGATTATGCCTTAAGGATATATAAACGAACAATTTAAATCAATTTCAACTAATAACACACTTGACCAATGTCGAAACATGTATTTAATGTATTTAAAAGGACAAAATAAAACTATAACTATATTTACCTGTATTTACTTATTCCATTGTACCATCTGCATCCTCTCTTTTTTGCAATGCATCTATTATTGCCTCATGCTCTTCCATAGAAATTGACCATAGCAATTTTTTTGAAGGTCTTCCATGATACCGCTCTAGTTTTATATTTGTTGCCACCACCAAATGTGAATAATGCATAATCTTTTTATGTGTTTCATAGTCTTTGAATGTAGGTAGACCATTCTTTCTTCTCAAGTACTTTCGTAGCCAAGTTCCAACAACCACCACCGATCCTATTAGAAAAAATTTTCAAAAACCATCATCAAATAAGTTCTCAAAATTTTCTTAAGGGGATCAAAGCATTGTTCTAAAAAATTGCTTAAGGGGATCTAAAACTTGTTATCAAAATTTTCTTAAGGAGGTGTCTTAAGGGGATCACCGTACCTGTTGGATAATGAAAGCCATCATCATCTTCTCGAGGTGTTATCAACTTATGTTTAGTTTCCACACAACGAGCCAACCAATATTTTGTTTTCTCTTCATTCCCCTCAGGTGCAATAACAGCATACACATGTCCTGCCAACAAAATTCAATTTAATAACTTGTTCATATCCATATAAATAATTTAGTATTACAAAATAACTTAATAAAGTGAAATAAATTGAATTAAAATTACCTTCTTGTACAAGGTCTGAAACACGGTCATAATCTTCAAATGCAAACAATTCATCATTTTCTTCAATAGTTCTTTCATATTGATTATGTGCTTTTGTAGGTATCAACGATCTTTTCTCCCATTGTTCAACCCATTCTGTATTTTTGCAAGCTTCCCAATCTTTTGAGATACAAAAATGGTAAAAACATGCAAGCTCCCTTGTCCAAATAGTACATGTGCTTGTTGTCGCACTCCTAAATGAATGCCATTTAGTAGATCCATTAATTGTCTCACAATCAACTCTAGATACAATATTCTCTTCTTCCACCAACCAAAAGAATCGATGAACTGTAGAGTAATCACTCGAACCAGGTACTGATAATCTTCTATTACACCAATCCACAATCTCATGTGCATTTTTAAATTTTACTGAATCCTCAAATTTTAATTGTTCTCTAGCAAGAATTCTTTTGACACACGCACCAGCTCCATCATGTTCTCCTTTACCATGCCCACTTCAAAAAACTCCATATATGTTGGACATTAAGTTCCTTGTGAACCCTACTTAACCAATAGAACATTCTAGCATTTTTGAACTGCCCTGTACAATTATCCGACCATATGAGATGTTCTCTCATTTGGATTTCTCTTTCTTTTAAATTTTTATAAAATATATTAAAACAATATTGAACAAACTTTGATGAGTGTAATCAATTATCACTCACATAAAAATGATACTCTCTCAAAAAATTTCTATCATCCTCAGTGCTATCATCTGCATGTCTATAAACAATATGGACAAACATAGCTACTTGCACTGAATTATAATATTGAGATTGAATTTCCTCTTGCGGAGCGAGAGTATAATTCTTCACAAAATCAACCACTAAAAGTATAGTACCAATTGGAAATGTGTTTCTACATGCGCGAAATTGACCATCAAGCCATAGAGCATGTTCAAAGTGCATGACATATTTTGGTACAATTTTATTATTAAATTCACTCATAAATGCATGCACACTAACTTTTTTCTGTAACTAAATCACAACGCTTTCCTATTATTCCATCTTTTAAAGAATAGTGAACATTCCTAAATCTTTTGACATCTACTAATTGTTGTCCAAAATCATGATCAACACTTCCATGCAAACAAATTCTTAAAAATGAAAGATTTCCACAGTTAATGCATTGTCCAAAAATACAAGAACTTAAATAAAATAATTTATCATTATATTTTTCATGAAACAAACTTGAAATAAATTCTCTTATTGCTTCAGGTGGCATATCAATACCACAATCCTGTATAATCATGTTAGTATGTAAGGTACAATGTATATATCAAAAAACATCATAAAAATAACGAAATTGAACATGTATTTTACAACAACAAGATATTTGTTGCTTATTAATTTTTATATGCCAGGGTTTACATTTTTCAAAAGACCTTTGACTTATTTTAATATTACCAGGTAACACTAAATTGCTACAAAATTTTCTATAAAATTCAGTTTGTGTTGTATCTAATAGGTTTTTTGGGTGAGGATCGCGAACTTTGGACCCCACCCTTAATTTTAAAGCATCTCTAGCATTAGATGAAACCCTAGTATTATCATGCCAATATTTTTCAATCAAAGATTTAATTTAATTTGAACATTCAATTTTATATCAGACCTCGGTAGTCGTCCACTAAAACTCCAACATTGATTGATAGGATCATTTTCTATACTTTCTCTTCTTTTTTCAGCTCTTAGTAATGTTTTAGGATGCATTTTTAAAATTTCACTAATATTGCTTACCATTATTTTATTCAAAGTTGCTTTATTAACTATAGCAGTAGTTATAGCTCTTCTTGCTGCGTTTTTATCTTTAGATCGACTATTTTTCCCAATAGATTGAATGGCACTAGCAACAGTAGACATACATGTTTTAATGATTGATCTTTTCTTTTTGGTTTAACATAAAAGCCTAACCTTTTCATTACTTTCCTCATTTTTTGCATTCTCATCAATTGCATCATTAGTTGACATTGAAATCCAATTTTTTTACAATAAAAGAATTTGGTGTATATTCTATTCGCATGTGTTCTTATTTTCCTCCAAGAAATTTGACCAGGAAGATTATCGAAAACACCACTTCCAATTTTTAAAAAATTATTTTCATTAAATTCAACATCACATTCTAGATTTTCATCTTCATCTTCATTTTCATTTACTTCTTCATCTTCATTTTCATCAACAAAACAGTTTTCATTTTCATTTTCATCAACAAAACGGTTTTCATTTTCATTTTCATCTTGATTTTCATCAAAAAAATGGTTTCATTTTCATTTTCATCAACAAAACGGTTTTCATTTTCATTTTCATCTTGATTTTCATCAACAAAACGGTTTTCATTTTCATTTTCATTTTCATCAAAAATACAGGTTTTGTTTTCATTTTCAAGAAAATGATCATTTTGATTTTCATTCGCAACAAAAGATTTTTCTTTTTTTTTTCAACAAATTCTATAAAAGTTTCATCTCTCTGAATATAGTCAATGTCAACATCATTAAGTCCAACATCTTGTAAAACTTGTACATACAAATTTACCATTTCACTAACATGTGGATTTGAAGACGTACCTAGATTTGTGCATATTGAAAAACTCTCCATAGCATTCAAAGAGGGATTTAAAGACATAGTAGGACTTTTTTGTATAATCATATGCTTCTCCAAATTGACTCCTTGCAAATTAGCTCCATCTACAACCATGGTATCCTCAATGTTTTCATCTTCAATAGTTATTGAATTGGTTGCTCCACCATCATTCATTGATTTCATTCTCATTCTTCTTTCTCTTTGTCTTTGTCTCTCTTTTTCTCTATTTGCTTCAACTTTTTGAGGAGTCAATGTCTTCCTTCTCTTATTACGAGCTTTATCTCCCATAATTATAAAATTCTCAAGCACAAATTAATGTTAATAGTGAAATACTTCAAAATATTCAATCCAAATTGGAAGTTGAATACCTATTAGGACAAAATTCTTCCTCTTGTGTTCCTCAAAACAAGTAGAAAACTACCACAATTCCACTTTAAAAATTGTTTTCTTCATGCCTCCTTTGAAAAATTCAATCCATATTGCAAATTGAAACCTTTTGTTCCTCCAAACAAGCACAAAAATAACACAATTCCACTTCAAAAATGGTGTAGATGATGCCCCGTTTGATAAAATCAACTAAAAATCAAGTTCACCACATGTAAATACAATAGCTTATGAAAAATAATTTACTTTTACTGCTCTCGACCGTACATGTGAAGTTGTAGACTTCATAGTAATTTTTTGCAGTGTATTTAAATAAAATAAACGGGATCCCATTTATAAAACAGGATCCCGCTTACTATAAAATGGGATCCTGCTTATAAAACCGAGATCCCGTTTATAATAAGTGGGATCCCGTTCGTCGACATTGAATGTCAGAGCCGTTGGCCGGGAAACGAGATCTCGTTTATGAAACGGGATCATGTTTCCTTTACAACGGTCTGAATACTGTCGAATAGGGAATGGGATCCCGATTATAAGATGGGATCTTGTTTATTAATAAACAGGATCTCGTTTTATAGTCAGGATCCTATTTTTTAAAATTTGATTTTTTTTTGCATTATGATCAATTTTTTCCTAGTTTTTTGGTTCAAGAAAAGCATTGGAAGTCCGAACCTAGGCCTTTAATCTGGTTTGACCTGCAAGTTGAAGGTCCTAACAATGTCAAAGAAAAATACCGACTTTGGACATATGGCTGATGACCTTTTCTGTAGAATTTTCTGACGAAATTAAAACCCATTTTAGATGAAACAATGCAAATTCTAAATATGTAATTTTTTTTGCAATTGGATTATTTTTTCTATTTTTCAATTAATTTCTAATAAAATTGGTCCATAAACTTTAAATATTAGGGTTTTTTACTATTTTAATAACTTTTGATCAACATAACATTTTGACAAACGGATTGCACGAGAACAAACTTCAGACAATTCTTTTCAATTTAAAAAAAAATCAAAAAATGATAAGTTTAGGTCATCTTATACATGTACACAACGATTTTTCAAAACGACAAATCTACCTAATAAAAATTTAACAAAAAAAAATATATTCAATAAAAAATTACAAAAAAATATCAAGAACAAGCTTCAGTGAGTCATAAAAAATTTCCCAGAAGGATTAAAAAAATACGATAATTTAAGTCAAAATATGGATGTTGTACACATGCATGGTATGGTAAAAAAAAGACTTTTAAACAGTGGTTTTTAGAAATTCCTATTAAAACTCAATTTGTACAATCTGGGTATTGAAATAAATTACATATTTGGAAACTAGACTTCGAGCACTACATTTTATTATTAGTGAATTTTTTAAAGATTTCATCTCTAAGTGCTTCAAATTTTAAGGTCAAATGTGTCAAATTCTGAAAATTAGGAAAAACACTTCCACTTTTTGGCCAAAAAGTGGACTCAACTTCTTGCACACACCCTTACCCATATCCAACTGCCATAGATTGCAAATAGGAATGTGTATATTTTTGTTGCCAAACCAATATTGAAATAGTGACCACCCTATATAGGGAAATTTGGCATCCTTGATGGCACAGTGTTTGTCAATTATGTCATCTTTTATATCCAAGCCTTGAAACATGAGTTTCCCTTTGCATTTGTCATTCATCAAGGGATTTAATTGGTCAAGTAGGTCTTTGACCAAAGGTCTCTTCTTGGGTTAAAAACTAGGTAGTTGGACTCTTGGTGCCATTTTACTAATGAGTGACGTGACCTAGGGTTTCATGAGCTAAGACTAGGGCTTTTAGGTTTTAGGTGAAAACTTGATGTAAAGACTAATCAAATTCACTAATTTACAGCAATTCAAATAAACGTCAAACCTTAAAAGAAAACAATAAAACCTATTTAAAAGATAGCAACAATAATTATATAAAAATAATGAGGAATCTGAGTTCAAGAGGTACAATTTGCATTTACTAGTTTGACGATGCAAAAAAACCCTAAATTATAGACACTGAGAGCTTGAATCGCATTGCAACAACTTCTAAATGCTTTGAAATACTTTTGTAACCAAAAATAAGCTTTAAAACCAACTTTTATGGTGAAGAAAGCCTTCAATCTAGTAGAAAAACATCAACTCTACCGCTATTTCTTGCTCGCGCGAACCAAAATGAATCCATGATGCCAATTTAACAAATTTGACTTTCATCCATTGATCTTCTTGTGATGTGGATTGATGCTCGGCTTAGATGGAGTCAAAGAAACTAGAAATTTTGACTTCTTGATGACTCGACATCCAATCAACCGTATTCTCACCATGTGTACATCTTCCTTGTTGGCTTCATGGTCCCATCGCACTTTACAAGCTATGAGGGAATCCACATAGTAGTTGCTCGCTAGCCCTCTGAAATCTGCAAGACTTTGATCTACGGTTGCAAGCTAGTGGGCAACGGTCCTAATTAACCCAGTACCTTCCAATATGTGTGCCCTTTAGCTTTCAAACCAACACTTAAGCCATTAACAACCTTTAATGATGGATGGTCGAGATTAAATCATCTCGTTGAACATTTATGCATGTGCTTTGAAAACTTCTTTAGTAACTCACTGTTTAACATTCCCTTGGTCATTGACAATACTTGATCAAATATTTCATGCTTTCTAAAGCCTTTTAGATGTCAGTGATGGTGCCACGTGGCACTCTCCCACTGCCCCACTAAGAGATGAGCCTATCTAGTGGGTTCCCCACGAGTTGGCAAGGAACAACTAGTATGCATTCACAAGACTGCATCTAAACCATAGATCACTTTACCTTTCATCATCGATGCCTTTGGGAGATGGTAGGACCCGCCATGAGGATGGACAGGTGTCACCTACCTGTTGCTCTGCTAGTTTTTTTAGTTGATTATTTTATTGTTGCCAGCTAGCAGACAACCAATGAAATGGGAAAGGTGGGCCACCCCAACCATGACTTAAGTATTTTAAAAGGTGCGTACATTAGTGATGACTTTAAAATGGGTCGTTGGCCAAGTAAAAGATAAAAAGACTTGGGCACTTCATGAATTTAGACTTAGGATATGTGGGACATATTTAAATGATTTTTGACCCACTTAACATTTGACATGATTTAAATATTTAGATGAGTAATGACCGATAAAGAAAAGTATTAGGGGTCGATAAACAAATGACTTAGATGGAATGAGTTATGACTTGAAATACTGGGAACAAGTTAGCAAAGGTCAACTAAAAATTAGAATGTATGCAAAGGATTATCAATACATAGGATTTTTCAAGGGTTTAGGGCATAGGAAAAAACCCTAAAACTCAAGAAAAATAGAACCCTAAGACATAAAATATCATCTCAAAACCAATGAAAATCCAAATATGGGTTCAATACCAATGAAACACGAGAAATTTTTTAGTGGTTCCACCAAATTGGACCCCCCTTGACATATATTTCTCTACTTTAGTGTGAGTCTGAGCATAAGTTCATACTCTCACTAAAGTGGGGGCTAAATGTAGTGTAGAAAATTGTATACCTTAACAATTTCATATTATGTTTTTTTCCCTAATTTATTGGACTTAATTAAGCATCTAAATTTCCAAATTATACATTCAAAAGCCTATTTTTTACCATTTTCAAAAGGAGAACTAGAATTGAATAAATGCAACCAATCATTAAATTACCCCTAACTTTGAGTGTCTTGAAAATTTGGGCTAGGATGCATTCGCTCATGGGTCCCCCTCCTTAGTTAGGAACCAAATTTAAATATGTTGTTGGCTGTATTTTAACATCAAAATTTCAAATATGAAGTGTTAGTTTTTATAATCTATTTTTTGGAAAACTGGATAAACACCTATAAATACCTAGTATTTTTATCATTTGAAATATAAGTGAACATATATTGAGCCAATACTATTTTCAAGAGAAATTCAAGAGCAACATTATCATAGTTTATTGTAGCAATTCAAGATCCAATATCATGTCAAAGTTTATTTGTGTTCATGTTGTGATTGTTTTGTGAAGGCTAACATCTTTTTGTAGGTCTCCAAAGCATTCAAGTATTCAAGCAAGAAAGATCCAAATCCTTGAAGATATTTGCATGACTTCATTCCTTCAAGGAAGTTGTTGAAGGGTAGTGAGTTGCAGTGTTTTGTTCATTCATCAATCATTCTTTTCAATTATCCATTTATCATTGAAATTTCCATTGTGCAAGTGGAAACACTTACACTGGGTTTGACTAAAGTAGGCCCTTATATGGCACAACATCTCCCCTCTTTGTGAATGTGTAGGTTACAAGTTTGCAAAGGATTGAAGAGAGTTTGAAGATCCATTTTAAATTCTTGCATTTATTGTCATCGAAGTTGTCAAGCCACATAAACTCAACTATAGAATTTATTGATGATAATCTAACAAGTTTAAAACAAAAAATAGGAGCTCAGATCCATCACCAAAGGAGTGCAAAAAAAGTTGAACAAGACCCCTCATCAATGATCCATTCACCCAGGGGTGACCCAGTCCTACTACAACACTCAAACTCAAATTTTGGTGATAGGTACATATCAATCTGCACTTTCCAGATCAAGTTGCAAATTACTCTTTTTGATTGTTTATCTTTGGGATTTAGCATTTATCATATTATGTCATATAGTCTAATTAGGGTAATCACTCCAAATCATTTCCAATTCATTCTTAATACTTGAAACCTGGATCAAATCTAGGTCTAATTGACTCACCTTGGAGGTTGTAAGTCAATCTATGCACCTTGTTGATTTTCATCTTAATGAAGTCCTAGAAATGTTGCAACATACCTTAGGTTTTGGAAATTAAACTTAAGGCCTCACCACATTTTTATATTTCAAGAACATTGATTATATCTCATTTGGAAGGAGCAGTGATTAAGGTTAAAATAAAAGCAATGATTATATTCTATAAGGTAGCAATCCTTAATTAAGGTAGTGATCATTATTGTTGGAAATATGTGCCTCAAACAATGCAGGCCGAAACCTCCATTAGAGCCAAGTCGGTGTGACATCTTCATTGTCTGGCCGACAAGCAGTTTGATTCATTCTGTTTTGAACAGGTCGTTGTGACCTTGTTACTATCTTGCCGAAAGGTTACACTTTGGAGCTATCGCTGAGACAAGGAGTGTTCATTATGACCTCTTAGCGCTCAGGAGACCGCTGGCTAAAAGGATATTCAATCGTGAATCGGGGAGACTCCTAGCGACCATGAGTTTCGAGAATGCATTTGGGTTCATCAGTGTAACAGGTTTGTTGCGTTATGAACTCTTAGCGAAAGCTAAAGTCTTGCCGACAGGATGTTTCACTTTATGGTCTTCGGGATAGCTAATGGTTCTCGCTAAGAAGTCTCTGCGAAGTGTTAAAGTCTCACCGACAGGAATACTGCTGGTGTCTTCGTCGTAACATATGGCTCAGTGAGAAATCTCAGCAAACAGAGAAGGTCACGCCGACGAAGACACATCCAAACATTCATCAGAGTGATTCCTGGCGACAAGTGGTGGTGTCGGTGTAACTCAAAGGTCCCGGGAAGACATCTTAGCGAATGTTGAAGGTCTCACCAATAGAAACACTTTTTGGGATCTTCAAAATAACTCTTGGCGACGGATGAACACTTTGAGGTGAGTCCTATAGCTCGGTGTAAAGTCCTAGCAAAAGGTGTATGTCCTGGCGACTGCTAACAGCTTCAATGAAACAAATGATCTCGGAGAAACCTCTTGGCGAAGGTGTTAAGTCTTGCCGACTATCCTATGGAGCTTGATATGACAAATGACTTCGGTATAACATTGGTGACTTGCTATGATCTTTTGGTGAATGTGATAGGTCTGGGCGACTGCTTGGTGACTCGATGTAACTCATGAAGCTCGATAGAATGTCTTAGCGATAATAGAGACTCTTGGTGAAATCGATATGAAGGATATATGGCATGGGTGAGACATTGTTAGTGTCTCACCGAGATGCCAACACAGTGCGAATTCTGTTGACCGAGTAAGACCTTCTGATGTGGCATCTCGTGGACGAATAGGAGAAGCCGAATGTGAATAGTTGGAAGATAGTCAGTTGCGACGGTTCTGTGAGGAAGTTCTGCAGATAGAGTTTGACATGGATTTACTCGAGGATTGCAGATTGTGATTGGTTGGTTCAATCAATAATGGAGTGTGAAAAGTTCAAATAGTATCAGTGTATGAATTTGATTCTGTAAAGACTGTAAACAATAAAGGTTCCTGTCCAATATTGTTAATGGTGAATGTTGCTATAAACAGACACCAGAAAGATAAGTCTGTCAATTGTATGTAATCTCAATTACTATAATACAAAGTGATTTCTCTTGGTGTGGTGGGTTTTTCTCCCGTAAGGGTTTTCCCACATATATCTGGTGTTCTTGTGTGATTGTCAAAACTTTTTTTATGCAATTTGTTTCATAGTGCATCTTAAATTGACTGTAATTGTAAATTTTAAAGTGTATCTGCGTTCTTTCCTGAGATATTGACGTTAGGAGAATTGTTTTCCGCATCTAATTTTCCTTACAAGTGGTATCAGAGTCTGGCCAGTTGTGTTATCCTTGTGGGTACATTGGGTTTTTTGTGTCAATTTTGTTCAGTGGGAGTCTTGTAGAGTTTGTTATTTCTGATTACAGGTTGAGATGGCTAGCATGTCTGGAAAGATTGAAATAGAGAAATTCAATGGCAGTAACTTTGAGTTGTGGAAACTCAAGATGGAGGATCTTCTAGTTGATCGTGATCTATGGATTGTTGTGTCTGGAACTAAACCTACAGGCATGAAGCAAGAGGATTTGGACCTTGCAAATACGAAGTCTAAGGGGCTGATAAGGCTCTATTTAGTAGATTCAGTCCTTCTGAATGTGCATGAGGAGAAGACTGCATCTTCCTTGTGGAATAGACTAGCATCTATTTATTAGGGAAAAGCTTTGGTGAATAAACTGTTCCTAAGGAAGAAGTTGTATTTTTTGAGAATGTAGGAAGGAGGGTCTATAGTTGATCATTTGAATGCATTTAATATGTTGATTACTCAATTGATATCTATTGGTGTGAAGACTGAATAAGAGGATCGATGTATGCTTCTATTGTGTTCTTTACTAGACTCATGGGATCATCTGGTGATGGCTATTGGGAGTACAACATCGAGTTTCAAGATGGAAGATGTTGTTGGTTCCTTGCTGTCAAAAGAGATGAGAAGAAAATCTTTTGATATGGCGAAGGAAGCTCTTGCTATCAAAGGAAGACTGAAAGAGAAAGGCGAGCAGAAGGATAAGAAGTCCAAATCAAAATCAAAGGGGAGATCAAAGTCTTCTGACAAGAATTCCAAGGTGAACTGCTGGAACTGTGGGCAACCTGGTCATGTCTGAAAGGATTGTAAAGAGGAGAAGAAGAAGAAGTATTCTTCCAACAATGACTCTTCTCATAGTGATGCAGATGCCTTCATTGCTGCCTTGGCTACTCAAGCATCAGATGATGTCTAGCTGATTGATTCTGAAGCATCTTTCCACATGACAAGTCATAGAGAATGGTTCACGAAGTATGAAGAATACGATGGTGGAAAGGTTTACTTGGCAAGTGATTCTACTTTGGAGATAGTTGACCGTGGAAGAGTCAGAATACAATTTCCTAATGGCTGAGTAAAGGGAATTAATGATGTTATGCACATACCAGGTCTGACTCAAGATTTGTTGTCTGTCAGTAAGCTTAATGATACTAGAGTACAAGTCTTGTTCTCTGGAAGTGGCTGCAAGATGACTAGAGGTTCAATGGTGCCGGCTAGAGGTGCTCGAATTGGTACCTTGTACAAGTTGGATGCATAGGTTGTTCAATGTAACAATGTCTTTGTAAAGTCATAGAAGGTTGCTCATGGAGGTAAAAAGGGAAATATCCCTAATTATGTAAACTCAATGGAAGTAAAACTTCTTGCAGAGAAGACTATGCTTTGGCATCATAGGTTAGGCCACATAGGAGAAAAAGGTTTAAAAACCTTGAAGAACAAAAACCTGGTTGAGGGGCTTGATGATTGTAATCTGGAATTTGAATTCTGTGAACATTGTATATATGGAAAGCAGCATCGTGTTTCATTTTATGACAGTCCTCATAAATCTTCTGGTTTGTTAGACTATATTCATTCGGATGTGTTTGGTCCAGTAGATGTTCCTTCTTTGTCTAAATCAAGATACTATGTGTCGTTCATTGATGATTATTCAAGAAGAGCATTTATTTATTTTCTGAAAAGTAAATCAGAAGTATTCAGTCGATTTAAAGAATTTAAAAATCTTGTTGAAAATCGTGGTAAAACAATTAAATGCTTAAGGACTGATAATGGCGGTGAAATTTGTTCTGATGAATTTGAAAGATACTGTAAAGACCATGGGATCAAAAGACACAAGACTACACCTTATACTCCACAGCAGAATGGAGTTGTAGAAAGGTTCAATAGGACAGTGATGGAGAGAGCACGAAGTATGCTTAGTAGTGTTGGTTTGGAGGAGAAGTTATGGGCTCTACTGCACGCATGTTACTTGATTAATCGTCTCCAAATTCTGCTCTCATTGAGAAAACACCTTTAGAAGCGTGGTCTGGTAAGAAGCCCTCTCTTAGACATATTCGAGTCTTTGGTTGTGAGGCATATGCACATGTGCCAGATGTAAAAAGATCTAAGTTGGAGAACAAGGCTGTCAAGTGTATTTTTATTGGCTATAGTGCTAACATTAAAGGATACAAGCTTTGGAATCCTATTACAGAGAAGGTTGTATACAGTAGAAGTGTAATCTTTCCTGAGATGAAACCTTCCACCTTGGATCTATAGTCAGAGACAAAGTCAGAAAATAATAAGGATGTAGCAGCAATTCCTCATACACCAAAGAAAGAGGAATTGAAGATTCAAAATGTACCTGAAACTGAGGAGAGCTCAAGCAGTTATGAAAGTTCTGAAGAAGAAGAACCTTAGCCTTAGCCATAGCCAGTGAGGAGGTCAACTCGAGAAAGGAAACAACCAGATAGGTATGGGTTCTCATTGATTGATTCTACTTGTGCCTATGCTTTGATTTCTAGTACTGATGAGCCTAGGACTATAAAAGAGGCAATTAAAATG
This sequence comes from Sequoia sempervirens, assembly GCA_007258455.2. Classification (NCBI taxonomy): domain Eukaryota; kingdom Viridiplantae; phylum Streptophyta; class Pinopsida; order Cupressales; family Cupressaceae; genus Sequoia; species Sequoia sempervirens. The sequence goes on from VDFB02114128.1 coordinate 204,246, forward strand.
TCTGATTCAGACTCTTGGTTGGAAGTCATGAATGAAGAGATGGCATCATTAGAGAAAAATGAAACTTGGAGTTTGGTGCCCTTGCCTAAAGGCAGAAAAGCTATTGGTTGCAAATGGGTATTTAAGAAAAAGATTGGTCTGGATGGTAGTGAAGAAAAGTACAAGGCAAGACTGGTTGCAAAGGGTTATTCCCAGGTAGAGGGAATTGATTATGGGGAAATCTTTTCTCCTGTAGCAAAGCTGACGTCCATTAGATTTCTATTGTCACTTGCAGCAGTGTATGACTTAGAGGTTGAACAGATGGATATGAAGACAACATTTCTTCATGGTGATCTTGAAGAAGAAATCTATATGTCCTAGCCTAAGCACTTTGTTGAGAAAGGTAAAGAAAGACTGGTATGCAAATTAAAGAAGTCTCTGTATGGGTTAAAGCAGTCACTTAGAATGTGGTACCAAAAATTTGATACTTTTGTATTATCTTTGGGATTTGTGAGATCAAAATCTGATCACTGTGTCTATTATAAAGCTGAAAGTGATCAAGTATTAGTTATTGCTCCCTATGTTGATGATATGTTGTTCATAGGCAATAGTAAGCTAATTATTTATGATCTTAAGTCTTAGTTGTCTACTAAGTTTGAAATGAAGGATTTTGGTGCAGCAAGGTATATTCTAGGGATGAAGATAACCAAGGACAGGAAGAATAGAAAACTGTGGCTCAATCAGAGTAAGTATATCAGGACTGTTCTTGAGAGATTTTGTATGAATGATTGCAAGCAGTTAGTTGTTCCAGTCATGCAGGGAACGAAGCTATCTCTTGAGGACTATCCAAAATCTCCTACTGAGATGGAGGACATGTCTATTGTGCCTTATGCTAGTGTTGTAGGCAGTCTTATGTATGCAATGGTTTGTACAAGGCCAGACATTGCCTAAGCAATGAGAGTACTTAGTCAATTTATGGCTAATCCAGGAAAAATGCATTGGGATGCTATAAAGAGAGTGTTTAGATATTTGAAGGGGACTTTAGATTTTGCTTTGTGTTACCATGGGAACTTGGTTGAATCACAGAGGACTCTCAACATTCGTGGTTATGTAGATTCTGATTGGGCAGGGGACATTAACAGCAAGAGATCCACCAGTGGATACATTTTCATGATGAATGGTGGTGCAATGAGTTGGATGAGCAAGTGGCAAGCTGTAGTCGCTTTGTCCACTATGGAGGTTGAATACATGATAGCTACTCATGCTTGTAATGAAGTTGTATGGTTGAAACGTTTGTGTTCTAATATTGGTTTTGATGCAGGGGAAATAACAATTTTATGTGACAGTCAAAGTGCCATTTGTCTGGCAAAGAACCCTACTTTCCATGCCAGGATGAAACATATAGACGTACAGTACCATTTTGTAGGAGATATGGTTAAGGATAGAAAGGTCAATTTGGAAAAGGTTGATACTCTAGAGAATGTTGCATGCATTGATGAAGCCAGTGAGCACAGACAAGTTCAGGTGGTGTGCCAGTTCAATGGGCCTTAGTGCCCATAATTTTTAGTAAGTATTATTTGTGCTCTAGAGGTGCCTGTATGATCTTCGTCAAGTGGGAGATTGTTGGAAACATGTGCCTCAAACAATATAGGTTGAAACCTCCATTAGAGCCAAGTCAGTGTGACATCTTTATTGTCTAGCCGACTAGTAGTTTGATTCATTCTGTTTTGAACAGGTCGCTATGACCTTGTTACTGTCTTGCTGAAAGGTTACACTTTAGAGCTATCACTGAGACAAGGAGTGTTCCTTATGACCTCTTAGCGCTCGGGAGACCTTTGGCTGAAAGGCCATTCAATCGTGAATCGGGGAGACTCCTGGCGACCATGAGTTTCGGGAATGCATTTGGGTTCATCAGTGTAATAGGTTTGTTGTGTTATGAACTCTTAGTGAAAGCTAAAGTCTTGCCGACAGGATGTTTCACTTTATGGTCTTCGGGATAGCTAAGGGTTCTCGCTAAGAAGTCTTCGCGAAGTGTTAAAGTCTCGCCGACAGGAATACTGCTGGTGTCTTCGCCATAACATATGGCTCAATGAGAAGTCCCAGTGAATAGAGAAGGTCATGCCGACGAAGACACATCCAAATGTTCATCAGAGTGACTCCTGGCAACGAGTGGTGGTGTCAATGTAACTCAAAGGTCCCGGGAAGACATCTTAGCGAACGTTGAAGGTCTCACTGACAGGAACACTTTTTGGGATCTTCGGAATAACTCTTGGCGATGGATGAACACTTCAGGGTGAGTCCTATAGCTCGGTGTAAAGTCCTAGTGAAAGGTGTATGTCCTGGCAACTGCTGACAGCTTCGGTGAAACAAATGATCTCAGAGAAACCTCTTGGCAAAGGTGTTAAGTCTTGCCGACTATCCTATGGAGCTCGATATGACAAATGACTTCGGTATAACATTGGTGACTTGCTATGATCTTTTGGCGAATGCGATAGGTCTGGGCAACTGCTTGGTGACTCGATGTAACTCATGAAGCTCGATAGAACATCTTAGAGATAACAGAGACTCTTGGCAACATCGGTATGAAGGATATACGACATCGGCGAGACATTGTTAGTGTCTCACCAAGATGCCAACATAATGCAAATTCTGTTGACCGAGTAAGACCTTCTGATGTGGCATCTCGTGGACTAATAGGAGGAGCCAAATGTGAACAGTTGGAAGATAGTCAGTTGCGACAGTTCTATGAGGAAGTTCTACAGACAGAGTTCGGCATGGATTTACTCGAGGATTGTAGATTGTGATCGGTTGGTTCAATCAACAGTGGAGTGTGAAGAGTTCGAATAGTATCAGTGTATGAATTCAATTTTGTAAAGACTGTAAACAGTAAAGGTTCCTGTCCAATATTGTTAATGGTGAATGCTGCTATAAATAGACACCAGAAAGATAAGTCTGTCAATTGTATGTAATCTCAATTACTGTAATACAAAGTGATTTCTCTTAGTGTGGTGGGTTTTTCTCCCATAAGGGTTTTCCCACGTATATCTGGTGTTCTTGTGTGATTGTCAAAACTTTGTTTCTGTAATCTGTTTCATAGTGCATCTTCAATTGACTGTAATTGTAAATTTTAAAGTGTATCTGCATTCTTTCCTGAGATATTGACGTTAGGAGAATTATTTTCCGCATCTAATTTTCCTTACAATTATTAACAAAGGAGAGTTACTAATAAAGGAGGCAATGCTTCATTATAAGATAATAGTTATATTTATGAAAGGTTGTGATTAGTTTTGAAGAAGCAAAAATTATTAATGAAGAGGAGTTGTGATTGTTTGAAAGGTCATCATCTTTTCAAAGAGATATATCTCTTCATAAAGATATAAAAAAAAAGTATGAATTGAGGAAAGACGTAGAGTGTCTAGTGTGTGAAGAGTAAGAATAATATCACATATACACAATAAAGATATTTTTTGAGATGAGGATTGAGATGTGAAGACACGCAAAGAAACATCATTTAGATAACAAAGTAGATCAATTACAACAAATATATGAATATATTATGAACAATTTTGAAAGGAAGAATATGCAGATTTAAAAGAGAACATATTGATTTGAAGGGGAGTATAAGTGGATAATGAAATATCATTTATAAGGTAGAATGAATGAAGAAGATATGAGTGTGGGAGAATGAATAGAACATATATGAAGATCATTCAATGAAAAGATAAGAAGAGTATAAGGTGAGAACATACAAGCATACAAGTTCATAACATAAATAAATGAAGGGGAATAAAATAAGTTTATCATCCATTGAAGAAGTAACATTGTGAAGGTGATATCATATTTAGAGAGGTTGGTGTCTCATATCAAAGAGATTGTTGTCTCTTGTTGAGTTGGTTCTCAGTTGTGGGGATTGGTGTCTCTAGTGGGTTGGTGCTCACAAATTGTATAAGAGGGGATTGATGTCTCATGTAGGTTGGTGCCTACAAATATTGTAAGAGATTTTAATATAAGCAATATTTTTTTGTGGCTTTCTCTCAAAAGGGTTTCCACGTAAATCGTGTGTTCCTCTTGTGTTACATAATTGTTAGATCTTATGTGAATGATATTCTGCAATTGATATTATTATGGTTGCTAATTTTTTAAAGGTAAAAGATTGTATTATACTAATTCACCCTCCACCCCCCTCTCAATACAATTGTGTGCTCATCAACTTATGCAAAGTGATCTATTAAGGATTTAGATTACCACTTATAAATACGCAATGCCTCTTTTATGCATTCTTCTCTTCCACCAATACATACTCGTATCAAATAAATAAATGATTCCACTACTCTTTAGATTAAAGTGATATATTAGATCATATTTTAACTATTAAAAAAATCAATATACATAATATAATAAGATATTTTGCTTTAAAGATGAAATTATACCAAACAAAATAATATAATATTTTTTAAAATCATTTTAAAACTAAAATAAATAAAAAACATCAAATCAAATTATATGTTAAGACAACGTGTTTGAACATCCACCTATAAACTACTATTATTAATCATATTTTAATTAACTCTTTAATTATTAGTTTCAACCAACCATGTGCACAAGATTCTTTTTAGCAACCAAAATGCTTTAATTGTCTAAAGTGATAAAGAAGCTCGATAAAAAAATGTGGGGCATTTAATTGGTCAACAATATATTTGGTATCCAAAGAGAATTATATTATCTGGTCAAGCCAAAAGCACCTTCGACCCTTAAATATAATGAAGTGGAGGGAGGGCACTATTTTTCAAATTGGAAAAAGGCCATGTTTTATTAAAAAATAAGCATACTGTTCTTTGCTACATAAGACAAAATGAGCATCGTGAAGCAAGGTTGGATCAAAAAGGTGAACTACTGTGCATCTTTTAAGATATTTCTCTGTGGAATTTCCCTCCGTTGCCGAGCATTTGTTATAGACATTACAATGCACGGATAGTTCAAGTCTATGGAAACGCTACTTAGAACTTGTATGGCAAAGAAAATGACAAGCGTTGTTACAGTTGAAGCTAAGGGGTCAAACTGGCAATGTAAGACAGTTTAATGGCCTTTTCCCCTCTCCAAAACTCATGTGCCTCCCATTGCAATGTAGACTTTGAAAAGCTCATTTTCTTCGTGCCATGGAATCAGGAGTACTACAACAGGTCGACATGATGGAGGATGAGATAATCAATGGTTTAGTGGGAAATATCCTTTAAAAAAGCATAGGCATTGGCATGTGATTCCATGATTTGTTAGAGGGAGGGAGAAATCATTGACTTATAACTTTATGAAAAAGCAGTAGTTCAATCCGCACATTTGATTTGATTGCGACCAGATGTAGATAAAGTTTTATTGATCCCAAATCGACGCAAAATAACCCATGCTTTATAAAAATGATAGTCGGTGAGAAAGTGGTTTGGGCAGGTTGTGTTTGGGACTATTACCTTAACCGAGGAGACTTTACTCTGTTTTTGGTGACATTCTGTGTCTAGATCCCCGAAAGCGCGCGGAGCAGGTGGGCTTCCTCTTCTACCAAAACTACTGTTACACCCAAACCTTTAACTGCATATGGCCGACAAAGATAAGCTTACCATACAAATAGTTCCTTTGATTGCGCTTCCCCAGGGACGTCAATATCACAATTGGAATGTGGGGCTCATCATGGAAAAAGTCCCACATTATGTAATCCTATGCTCATTTCCATCCCTTGCCATCATCCACTGCCAGAAAACATATAATAATTTTGGGTGCGTTGCATAGATTTAGTGGACAAAGTATTTCTTGAAAGACTACACAAATTATAAGAAATCATAAGGAAAAAAAGCATCCTAAGCGTGCGTTGCAGCCACGAGCGACTGCATAGCCATCAAAGGAGAATAGCTGTATGGCAATGGGTTCACAGTCTAGGGCAGGTAGGGCAGGTAGGGACACGACATGTGGGGTTGGATTAAGGATATGGGAACACTCCATTTGAACTATAAAAATACCTCACTGCTTCGCATTTTCTCATCGTCTAGGACTCTATTCTCCTTGCTCAACATAAGTTGGCCTCTCTATTTTCGGTTTCCTGATAATGGGTCCCCGCGCTGAAGTGCTGTCTTCACTTCTGTTTGCAACTTTGGTGTCTTTCAATCTTATATTGTGTAATGTGGAGGCGTCGAGAGTGGCCAGATTCTTTAACAAAGATCCCGCCTACAACAATCCCACTGAGAGAGAAAACGCCGGTTACCTGGATCCCAAAGAGTATTACCCAACGGGTACGGAGAACAACTACAATGGGTACTACGAGTCGGGTGAAGGGAGGCGAAGTGGTTATGGAAATGGTGCGGGTGAAGGAGGTGGGTACAGAGAGGGCGTGAATGGTTACGGTAGAGCTGCTGAGTTCACTACGGAAAACGCTGTCGCCGGTGCGGGCTACGGAGGACAAGGTTTGGGCAACGGTGGCGGTTATGGCTCTGGCGAGTGGCACGGTTCCAACGGTGGAGCCGGTTATGGACAAGGTGCGGAATATGTTTCCGGCTACGGAAACGGTTACAACGAGTTTGGCAACGGCAATGGCTACGGATCGGGCTCTGGTGCCGGTTATGGCAATGGCAACGGCAACGGCAACGGCAACGGACAATATATTCCGAACAATGCCTACAGACAGGAAAACCCTTGAACTATTCTTTAACTCTGTTTGTTGTCAGTCTTGTTTCTGCAGGTGGTGGGTATCTAATAAAGATATGTGTTAGCTGTAGTCAAGTAGAATTCGCATTGTACTAAAGTTTGGGTATTGAGATTTATGGTTTCAGTAATAGAAAAGTTGAAAAAATCGTTAATGTAAACTGGAGATGTTGAAGGTTGCCGCGCCTTCGCGGGACGCAAGGTACTTGAAAGCGTATTCATTGAATCTAAGTCAATTGTATAGAACTTGGAATTGTTCCCAAGGAGAATTCTAGAGATTTATGTGAGTTGATAAAATGTCCTGAAGTTGTCCTTAACCAGAACATTGCATTCTTGGTGAACTAAAGAGATTATTAGTAACTATGCTCTGATTAATCCTAAATTTCAGTCCACCATCATAATTCGAACTATGATCCTATGCCAAAGGATTGTTGTTCATTATGATAACTCTGCTTGGCATATACCAATGCTCAACTGAACTTTTGAAAGGATTATAAGTATTTATTTATAATTTTGTGCTTTTAATGCGTTCATAACTTAGTTCCTTCCGTTCCAAATCTATATATCTACTACAAAGTGCAGAAAACTTCACCAGCAATGGCCGAATGAACAAACACATTATATTGCTGAGATTGAAGATTGTTCAATGAAATGGTATACAAGGAAATTTAGATTTCTGGTGTCTACATCTTGGCTTATTCAAGGTATGAAAATTTAAATATCACAAATAATTAAATGTCTTTAGTTTTTTCCCTGGCGCGCAAATTTAAAAGATTCCATACGCTTAAGCCTGTTACTTCAAATATGATTAGAAGTGTAACCCGCATTCTGCATTTTCGCGCTAAGAAATGAAATAATTATTACGGGTTTCTCGTGGGCCCCACCAAACTGTTAAGGGATATGAATATATTTATACTTTTCGGGCGATATCGACTCTTTTCGACTTTCTAGGGCTCTTTTAAATTCTTCATGTTTTTATTAATCAATATAATAAATAAATAAAGAGGACATTATGAAGGGTTGGGAGTTTATTTTGATAGTCAAGATTTTTTTGGATGATTGGGTAAACCTTCCAATAAAGACGGATGAATTTGTTTTTTTAAATTATGATTCCATTCTACTCTCTTTTTAAAAAGTAATGTATTATATTAATATAAATTAATATTATATATATTATTTATTTTAAAAATTAATGTTTTCTTATAAGTGAGATAATATGTAAAATATAAATTTGTTTGCACATAAATGTTAAGAGGATATAATTTGGTTTAACTTTTTATTCAATTAGTTTTGGGTTCATTCTGAAGTCATGTCTTGATATGATTACATAGTGATGTGCAATCTTGCATTAAGGTTGGATCCTTGCTTGATCTCTCTATACAACTCCTTTTGTTCTTCACTTCATGCATTTCTATATAATCAAACAAGTAACCTAACTCCATTTACACTTATTGGACTTTATTATCAAACCATATCTCCATGCATCTAATCCCTACCTTGAGATTTTGTATTCCTTGTCCTAGGTCAATCTTGTGTCATGCAAGAGCAGTCCTACAAGGAAAAGATTCAACTCTAAATTTAATTTTTTAGTATTTAAAATGTTCTCCTATTTCCTACTAGTTGAAGGCAATCTTTAGAGGGAATTGATTAAGGATAACTTAAGCCTTGCTATCTTATAGCTTCACTTAGGTATTTTTAAAGACCATGATCCCTTACGCATAATTAAATAATAAGGATTCTTGAGGATCAAGTCATAGAGTTAGGGTTCCATAGGCTAGAATCATACCTAAGGATGTATAATTTATTTATTCCTCTTTGTCCCTACAAGCCCTTTGCATTGGATTGTTTAGCCCTTGGTACATTTCTTTGTTTGTGCATGCATTATTTTCTATGGTAGACCATATACTTATTGCTATTGTATGTGTATATGTTTTCTATGAATTTCTTATCCTCCTTTTGTTTGCATGTTTTTGGTAATACATTTTTTTCTTTTAAGTTTGTTCATATAGGGGTTTGCTTCTCTTACTTTGAGGATTTATGTCTTTTCAAATTTGTTCAAGCATATTCTTCTTTATTTTCTCCTTCACTCTCACTTATTTAGTCTTGTCTTTTCAAATTTGTTCAAGCACATTCTTCTTTATTTTCTCCTTCACTCTCACTTATTTAGTCTTGTCTTTTTCATTTTTTACTTTTTAGATTTGGAAAGTAATAAGTTATTCTTCTTCCCCTTGTGGTCTCTTAGTTCTTACATTGCCTCGCTCCCTTTCTCTATTTAGTTAATGTGGTTTTCTATTTATCATTACATTTGTTCTCTTTCTCTCTACATCCTAAGGATGGAACATGGACTGTGAACCAAATCATTATGGAAAAAGGTTTACATGGCCAAAGCTAGAAAGATTCAAGATCCAATAATATGGACTATGAAAATTTAGTGTCTTTAAAGAAAAAATGCATATTAATATTTAATGAAAAAGATGCAATATCAACACACTACAGTCTAGGCTCTAATCATATTCTAGAAATAACTATGTACCTATAAATAATGATATAAAACCACTATCTCATACCTCCAATATATAGGAAAAAGGAGAGGCCAAACTATAAATGGTTTAACCAAAACCATCGAATCATGCAAAAAAAACACATTCACCTTGAAGAGCATCTTATAAGAATAGTAAGTAAATCAATGACTTCACATGAGCATCACATGGGCTCAATCAATTAGCTCCCAAATAGAAAATATAATTGAAAAGGAATCTTTGACCAATAACTCCTCAATGTATCACATCCTCAAGCCTAGCACTCCATTTTGAAGTCCATTTAGGCATATGGGTCCCGGGTATGTGCAGGATCATGGTATGCCAAAAAGTGGCAATATTTGTAGGGTATGTGGCTGATGACTTTTTTTTCACCCAAAATTAATGAAACCAAAAGGGTTTTTAGAGGAGATTCTCAGCTTTCCAAAAATATAAATTATGATTTAATTTGAATTTAATAAATATTTATTATTCATTTTCTATTAGAATTACGACTAAAGTCCTGATCGATAGGCTGATTGAAAAACATCTATAACTTTCAAACGGTACCATATTTTTTGAATCCAAAACATGCGTCACATTCTATGCTTTACATACTATATGATTAAAAAAATAAAAATTAAATTTCATTAATTTTTGACCAAGTTAAGGTGGTCAGACAGACGAGTTTTTATATTTTCTAAAAGTTGTAATAAAAAATTCATAATTAATTATTTACTTGGAAAAAAATTACAAAAATATGCATCACATCCGAACATGAGTCCTCTACTTACATATAAAATCTTACAAAAAAATATTATCATTTTATTATGGTTAGGGTGGTGGACACCTACATTATTTTTCCTAAAATTTAAGTACTCTTGCATTGAAATTTTAAATTTTCACCAAATAGATTTTATTTATTTTTAAATAAACCTAGTATTTTAGAAACTACATTCAATTTTATACAAATTCTATTCTTACATATTTTTGAAATAATATAGATAACTTATTCAAATATTTACGTCAAGTTGCCTAACACTGATTTTTCTGATTTTTTTGCCACTTAAGGGCCTGTTTGGCATACCATGATCCTGCACATGCCCTCCCCATTCATTATTAAAATATTCCCCACTTCTTCCTCTAGCACTTATTAATGGGGATATACTTCAAATGAGTTCAAATTTAGTTGTAATGTCCACCATTATGATCCACCTCTCTCATGAATGTATATGACAACTAGTGCCAAGAATAGTGAATGTATAAAATATATCTCCAAATAGACCCTAAGTGTCCAGGTACACCTTCAAAAAATGTTGGAGATATTTAGCATATACATACTATTACAAGGATAGTGACACTTTAATCCTAATATTTTACCATTTGACATTATACATTACAAATATATCCAAAGGAAACATAAAAGAAATTAAGTACAAGATACAAGGATCATTCCCTTCTTTTGCAAAAAGAACTTACCTATGGTCACTAGCTTTGTCAAAGAATTTGTAACATTTTTCAAGTGTCAAACTTTTGTAACAAGACATTTTTATTCTCTACTATCCCTTACATGGAGTGATATTAAACATCAACATAGGGCTGATGCAAGAAGTTGGGTACACAAAAAGCTCAAAAAGTGGAAATGTTTTTGTTGTTTTTCAGAATTTGTCACACTTGGACTGAAAATTTGAGGCACTTCCACAATAAATCTTAAAAAAAGTAAGTAATATGAAATTTATAATTTTGAATCTAGTTTCCAAATATGTAAATTATTAAAATACCCAGTTTATAGAAATTAAATTTTGATAAGGATCTATAAAAACCACTTTTTAAAAGTCCCTATTTTTTTACGATACCAAGCAGGTGTACGGACAACACTTTTTGACCCAAATAAAATTATTTTACTAATTCCTTTTAGGAAAAGAGAGCTAACAACATGAAGTTTGGGCTGGATTTTTTTTTGTAATTTTTGGTTGAATATTTTTTTTTTTATTAATTTTTTATTGGCCTTAATTGATGTTTTTTCAAATCAACGTGTACGGACAACATAATTGGACCTAAACAAAACATTTTTTCACTCTTTTTTTTTTCATTGTGTAGATAATTTTCTGAAGTTTGGTCCCATATAATTTTTTTTACAAGAAACTCAACCAATACAAAGTTATTAAAAAACCAAAAAAACCTGATATTTCAAGTTTAAGGCCTAGTTTGCTTAGAAATTAATTAAATAATAGAAAATGTAATCCAATTTTAACAAAAACTATATATTTATAAATTAGACATTGTTTTCTCTAATGGGTTTTAATTTTATAGACTCATTAAAAAAAAAAAAGTCCATCATCTATGTTGTCAAAGTTGGACATTCTTCTTCAATCTGCCTTAGTTTTTTAGTTGCAAGTCAAAAGCTAAGGCTCAGATTGCCAAGCCTTTTTCAAGCCTAAAATTAGGGCTAGATTTGGTATGGGAGTTCAACTTTTAAATAACGTGTATGCGTTATAGAAATGCATACGCATTATTTAAATAAAACGCGTACGCGTTACATTTTTGTCGTTGGGAAACCGTAACGCGTACGCGTTATGAAACGCGTACGCATTTTTTGAGAATAACTCCATACTCAGTACACACATGATACATGAAATTCTTGGCGAAAAAAATAGCACTCTAACTATCACAACCAATTCTAACAATCTTACAATTAAAATTAATACCAATATAAAATTTATGTAACCAAATTTTCTCCTTAGAGGAATATGTAGCAACCATATACTCTACCTCACTAGTGGACAAAGAAATCACAATTTTCCTATTACTCATCCAACTCCCTATATTTCCAAATATAAAAAATACATAACCATTAATGGATCTTTGACTATTCAAGTCATGTACCCAATATACATAGACAAAGCACTATATATATAGTGACTTATCTATATCATTAGTACCATGATAACACAAATATTCATTAGAAGTACCATGCAAATATCTAAAAAAATCCTTCTACAAATGTTAGCCATAAACCTTACCAAAACTTTCATTACTTACATAATATCCAATCTAGTGCAAACTATTACATACATCAAGCTACCATTAACAATAGCATATATACATGTCCTAAAACTCATCATTTGATTTAACACATATCTAAATAAATATTAGTTCCAATAGGAAATAGAATTCTCACTGATTTAAAATTATGCATGCATATTAAATTACTAGAAAATGGTAGCAATATGCTTGCTCTAACTTAACCAAATTTTGATGTGTACTTGCCCCCTATTGATTTCCATCCCAAGAGTATATTTTGTAACCCAAAAATCCACCATATCAAATGTGAAAAAAAGATCATTTTTTTATCTCCCTACTCATTTTTTACCAACAAACATGTCATCTATATACAAGACAATAATGAGAATTTGATCATCGATAATTTTAACACAAAAAATGGTCCTTATTCCTAAAAAACCAAAACTTAATATAAAGGCATCAAACTTCTAGGACCACATATTGGGTGATTTTTTCACACCATATAATGATCATTTTAGCTTTTAAGCCAAGTGTTATTTTCACTTCACAACAAAACCATCAAGATAACATATGTAAATATCCTTTTCAATATTCTCATATAAAAAATAATCTCAAAATCACAAGCTTCAACAATAGATAATCGGAATCCAAAATAAGTTTTAAACTTAATGACATGAGAGAAAATTTAACCAAAATCAACTCTCTTTCTCTAAGAGCATTCCATATCCACCAATTTTACCTTGTAATACTCTAACCATCCATCTATGCTAATTTTTCTATACACTCACAATCAATGGGCTTTCTTCCTTTGACAAAAATAATAAGATATTAGGTGTCATAATTATCTAAGTTTGAAATCTACTCCTACATGACTTACATCCAAGACTCGCTATCCTCCAAATATGGATTGATATAAATACAATCGAAACTCTTACTTATTCTTACAAATTTTGTTCAGTTCTAAACTTGTGATTTCTCGATTCAGAAGTTGAACTTGGAACCTTGATCATAGGCAAGTTACAAACTTACAATAGAAGTGTTCCTACATTAATGAATAGAAATTCAATGAAAACCTAATGGTAAGTGATCATTTCTTCATAGTGTTGTAAGATTTTTTTATCTCCTTTCCATTCTTTCTTCAATCTTAAAGATGATATTGAGTAGGGAATGAGATCTATATTTTATGTCCTTCCTAGAAACAAGAAGACATTTTTTCCAGCATTTATTCAAAGTGAGAGATCAAGATGTCAAGTAGCAAGTGAAACAAGGGTAAGACTCCTCGGGGTGGCGAAGGGACTAGGAGGGCATCAAAATGCCCAAACATAGAGTTACCATAAAGTCTTACTTTGGAATTAGTGATGTTTCTAATCCATCAGATCAAGATGGAGCTACATCATCAACTTTTGCACGAAATATTAATGAAGAAGGCATTTGCAATACCTCACTGAAAGGTGGGATTGAGTTAATTGAGTTAGATGAGGATGGCAATGCCACATAAGATGTTCCAAGGGATACCCTAGTTAGCCAAAATGAGATAATTGACTTGGATAAAAATTATGGCATCGTAGATGATGTTGGTAGTAAGAAAAAAAAATCCAAATAAAAAATGGGGCACGAGTGGGAAATGACAAGGAATTTTCAGATTGATTGGGTGTCAAAGTACCCATTCATTGAAACAGTGGAGAATGCAAACAATGATGAACCTCCAACAAAATGCAAGTGTAAGATTTTTAGTTGGGAATGTAAAATGTAATATTTTTAGTTGGGAATGTAAAAGATACAAGAAGTTGTAGCTAAATCTTGACACTATAGAAAATCATATTGATAAAGTTTATGAAAAACAAATCATAGACGGAAAGAAAAAATTAGTATTAAGATGGAAATAAAAGGAAGAGTGTATTCATGTTAAATATGCCCTAAAATATGATGAGCATATACAAAGAATGGTGAATCTTGATCTACATGTGGAGGTTAAATTGAAGCTCAATTTGGAAAGGTAATGGTAGGAGCACAACTAGCAAAAACTATTCAAATGAGTGTTGTTTTTCATATTTTGTCTAGAGGGTGTCCTATGATAGACTACCCACAATATAGTAATTTATTATCTTTTTTGGGTGTTCCTCACTTTCGTAGCACACATTGGTCAATAAATGCTGGATGGGAATGGGAAAGTTGTCTTGCTAAGGTGAAAAAATAGGATTTATAGGAGAAAATAAAAGGTCAAACTTTATTGCATTATCTTTAGATGAAGTTATTGCAATAAATAATGATTCTTGGGTCTGTATGCATGTGTATCTTGTCATGCCCACCTTTTGATACATAGAGAATACAAATTTAACTAAGTAATCTACATTAAATTTACCAAATAGTAAACTTTTTTTTAAAGACAATAATGTTGTGCTACTTACAGTTATAGTCAATGATCTCACTAGTTAGGAGCAAGGATAGAAATGAGTTCTTATCATTAAAAATAATGTCTACTTATTATGGGTCATCTTAACATACCTCTTACCTACTTAAGCACCCCTTGCATTCTATCATGTTGCAATCTCTTCTCTCCCAATTCATGTACCTACAAGATCTACTAGACTTGGTGCACACATAAGTTCAACGGGAAATTAGTACCTAATCACCAAGATAATCTATACAAATCAAATTGTAGTTTACAACATCGAGAGAGAATGACAAGTCCAAATCAAGGCTCAGAAGAATAGTCTTAAGGGCCAAAACTAACTCCTTGAGGGCTCATCACTTGATGGCCTTGCCTACATATATATTTCATAGAGGCATCGTAGTTTGACAACTTGAGCTTGTATCCCCACAAGCTTTGACAACATGAGGGTATATCCTCTAAGTTCCAAAAAATGGCTCTACCTTAAAGCATCATGCGGCTCATATAGATTACATACTATAAAAGTGGGTATGCAACCCTTTCTAGGGTCCTATCACCCTAAATAGTTTTCACAGACAGTTTCCACCCACTTAGGTGAAGCCGAGGATCAAAGATCTACTTAAGGGTATATTAACAAAATATGGGGTATAGAATCAATCTATGATAATTTAACAAAACCCAATCATGCTTATTACAAATTGAATAATAAGGCTTATTATTCAACATAATGAAATCTCTTAAAATGGACAATAAGTCCAACACATAAAGGAAAAATTTTATCCCTTTCTAACATGCTATAAAACATAAAATACATAAGTAACAACTTAATAAGTTTGTGATCTATCCACACTATTAATATCATGACAAAGCACTTAAATCCTCAATGAATCCTCAATGAATTCCATGAAATCATAATAGTAATTATCACAAATAAAGAACCCAAACCATTGAATTGTAAGGGTTCCTCCTCTCATGGTATGAAATCACTAAGTTAGTATACTAAGTACACATAAACAATAAACCACATCCATAAAGTAATAGCCAAATTTATTTTTGACATTAATGAATAATAGCCAAACCAAGCATGTTATTCTTAGAATAATGAATTTTCACAAGCATAATGGAACATACAAGCATAAAATCATACATCCTTTTTAACCCTTGATATCCTTTTGTTAGTAGTTCAATACAATTAATGATAATCCATACTATGAAAAGAATAAAGAATTATCTAAGAACAATTTTGATAACAACATAATAATATGATGACTAGGGTTAGCCCAATTGATAATGACTTGACATTGGACAAAATGATAACCTACTATGAGAACACTCCTTATAATACAATACGATAACAACTTAAGAACATGAAATACGATAGCTATTTTGTACTATAAAAATCCAATAATTGCAACTATAAGAATAATCAACTATCAAATAAAAGTTAGGTAAAGTGTTATTTCAATGTGGTAATTTATTACAAAAACCATCTAACTCAACCCCATTTCTCTATCACAAATAGAAGCTAATAATATTAATACAACTATACCATACTATTGTACAATAAAATCTATAGACTCTAATACATGGAAAAATCATAACTTAGTGGTGCATGCCAATAACATATTTCCTTATTAACTTATTTACAAAATTAGATTGATATAGACTTATTCACTCAAAAATGATCATCAAACACATATTTTAATAATTCCTAATAAAATGTAAACAATTACATCATTTTATAAGCTTGGTAAATGATTAAATAAAGTTTGTACTATAAGTAATTATTATCGATCAAGTCATATCCCAAACTAATGAGCAATTTTGATTCACAATTTGGACATCCTAAAATAAATGTATTACACTTATTAACAACCAACAATTTTAATAATATCCAATATCATTATAGAATTATATACATCATAATAAATGATACTAGTGACTATTTCCACTCATCAATGTACAAGAAATAAATCTACTTATATGAATCCTCTCTTTCTATATATAAATTCATAATTACTATTTGTGGATAAACCCAAACTTTATTTTATAATTACTTCAAGAATATTATAAAAGAGTAAAAATAAAGTGTAATGGTATATTCTGACCACTAGTAATTTAGTAAAAATAAACTAAAACCAAAGTAATAGAATGATGGTTGTTTGGTCTTTGAAAAGTTCAAAGTTGATGAATTGGGTGGCACATGCTAATATATGTTAGTTGAATTTTAAAACTTAAAGCGCTCAATGAATGGAACTCAAAAAGTATACAGTAAAAACCAAGTAATAATTATTAGATTGTGGCATCCTTATCAAGTAGCTACTAAAACCTCATCACATTAATACACTAAAAGTAATCTATTCAAATTCAACTGGTAGGCATGTACGCAAAATGTGGAAGCATAGAGAAGGCACATGAAATGTTTTACAGAATGCCTCCAAGAACCATGGTCTCATGGAGCGCAATATTGGCAAGATATGCATAAAAATGGATGTGTAAGAGGGGCTTTTGAAACTTTTAAGCAAATGCAGCTGGCGGGTGTAAAGCCGAACTCCTCAACCTTTACCAGCATCCTTCCCGGCCGCCTGTGCAAATAAAATGAGAGCTTTGGAATAGGGTGTGGACGTCCATCAAAGTATAATGGTGGGAGTTTTTAATCAGATATGGTAGTTGGAAACGCTGCGTTAGACATGTATGCAATGTGGAATCATAGACAAGGCTAATAAACTTTTGACAGAATGCCTGAAAGAGATGTCTTCTCCTGGACTGCAAAGATTGCAGGATTTGCACAAAATGGATGGTTGAGAAGGCTTTAGGAACTTTCAATCAAATGATGTTGTCAAGTGTAAGGCCAAATTCGACAACCTTTTGGACACATAAACAAGGTGTGTGAACCTGTTTGACAGAGTGCTTCAAAGAAATATGGTCTCCTTCATCGCAGGATAAGCACAAAACGGATTTGTTGAATGGGCTTTTTGAAACTTTGAAGCAAGTGCTATGATAGGTATAACTCCGAACTACTCCACTTCTGTCAGCGTCCAGCTACCTATGCCAAAATGAATCCCTCCTATTAATGGTGAGGAGGTGCACTTCATGTGGCGTCCATGCCTTCTTCATGGCACGGATACTAGTTCTCGATCCACGTACCTACTACCTACAACCCACTCACACTTTATACTTGAAAATAGCTTTCTAAATAATTTTGCTAAAAATATCAATTCTATACCTAATATCCAACATTTGAATTTCTTTTTCCTTTTTCACTCAAGAAAATCATCACATTATGAGGCATTAGGAAAACATACATTTTACCCAATATTAGCATAACACCATTTTATAGGTATTCAAAATACTTTAGAAAATAATAGTATCATTATGAAAAACAATTAAATGCAACTTAACTTTAGTTATAAAGCACCTCATTTCTAAGGTGGAAACATATAAATATAAGACTCAATTTAAAACTAGCATATAAATAACTTTACGAGCACTCAAAGGTATTACAAAATAATTAAATGTAAATGAACTCTACTTATATAAACACTCATAAAAAGAAATAAATACTTTGTAAGTTCTCTCATGGCACAAGGATTTGTAATCAACAATTATTTTGATTAGTGAAGAACTAGGAGAACATGAGAGACATCCTTTTCTCTGTAACCAAACAAGGCGGGTTAAGAAACAAACACACCAAAAGAGTCACTAGGTAACTAACTCAACCAAAAGGATAGGGTATGATGATAAGGTCAATTAAATCCATGTTGTGCTCCTCCACTTCCTTAATTTTTTTGAACACCTATATATTTTTCACACTCAAGGAAAGCCATCAAATCTAACAATGAAGGTCATAATCGAAATAACACATAAGATTAATGAGGACATTTAATATATCAAGGCACACATTCATCCCATATTTGAATCATATAATGATCAAATTGATATAAAAATTAATCAAATCATAAGGAAAATTAGGAAATGACAAGATTTAACATATCAATGGGTGTTGCATTCTTCCCCTAGGGATTGACTTACTCTTGGAAGTCACCAAGGGTAGGATAAAGCACACCACAAAATCTAATTTACCCTATATAAAAGAAGCAACATCACATGCAAACAAGAAATAGAACAATCACAATAAAACATATATATGGGTAAAAACACAAAGTTGTGTCACACTTTATAAAGGAAATGACCAACATTGATCCAACTTTTAAACTTGAATCTAAAAAGTGGCATTTATATTTTAAATTTTGAAATTATGTAAACTAGGAAAATATGTATTTTTTAATATATTTTATGTTTGTGTTTTAAAAATAAAAAATAAAAAATAATTTTAAACTAGTTTTTAATAAATTAACACTATAATTTACTTGCTGATAAAATACTGAAAAATGAAGTTGCATAAGACATCAAACTTTCTATAGTAATTTTTTTTTCTTTCAAATTTTTTGTGTGTATTTATAATTTGGAACTTTAGTGCATGGATATATTTTTTTCCAATTTTGATAAATATTTTAAATAAATATTAAAATGTGTGTGAATCAAAAAAATAACTTTTCCATTGGACGTCAACTTTCATATTAAATATTTATCTAAAATGGAAAAAAAAATATACCATCTAGAAATAGATTCTTTTATCTAATACACCATATTTTTAAAAAAATAATAATAATAAGTTAAATAGTATTTTTCCTTGGCATGGTAATCAATCTAATATTTTGTGCTAATAACCTACTTTTAGTAAAAATAAAATATAAAATATAAATAATAATTAAACTATCAAAATAAATATATTTTTGAAAATTACACTTATGGATCTATAAAAGGATATTTAAATATTTTTTAAAAAATGTTATTTACATTAGTAGGAGTTATTGAAACTTCAATTTTTTCAAATAATTTTATTTTTTTGGTAAATTGGACTCAAAGTGGTGCTCCATATATTTTTAGCCAACAATTTTAGTTGAGAAAGTTGTGGAAGTATCTAACTTAACTAGAATGAATCTTACTAGAACATATGTTTGACCAAAATTGATTTTTAGTTAGAAATACTTAAATTAAGTTGTGTTGATAAGTTGGTTGAAAGTGTGACACAACTTTGTGCTTTTACCTATAATATAAAGCTACTTAATAGAATCAAAAGCCATGTTTATACTTTATTTATTGATATATCATGACACATTATTTTTGATATAGATGTGATGAGATTCATTCTTTGGATTAAGCTACAAACCAAAAATAAAACTATGATGATCAACAAGAATTTCCCACATATCAAGAAGGTCTCTAGTATAATTATTTAACCTATATTATTATTAGCTTCTCTAAATGACCAAATTTGAAAATCATATCCATAAGAAAGTAAACTAAGGTTTTCTCTAATCAATAATTGTCTTATAATAAGGTCAATTATTAATAGAATTAGCAAAATGATACCACCAACTAATTATGAGGCTTGCTAACTAAACCCTTCAAAGTGGCAATAATATGATAATTCTACAAAATAATAGTGATATGCATTATCTACGAAATGAATGCCAATAATTGATAACTTGATAGCTATTAAGATGATAATTGAAATAGCTCAATAACTATTTGAAAGATACCTAAAATTCTTAAACATTCATAACTTGAAATCCTTTCAAATGATAAATAAGATTATTAAAATGATAACAACTTGAAAAATGATTCAATACCTTTGTAGTATATATATAAAGAAATATCAATTCATTATCTTAATAAATATCACATAAATAATAATTATGTCTAAATAATAGCTAATCACATAGTAAAATAAACTATACATAACTATTGGATATTGATTCAATATTGAGAACCAATACACCATCGTACCAAAGAAGTGCCTATTTCAAAGGAAGCTTTTAATGACATTGTTAAATCTATTAGTGTTAATTTAAAGAAAATTGCAAAATCTCTTTCCTCGGATATTTATCAACGATTCCCTCAAGATGAAATACTTGAAGCCACATGTCTATTGTGTATCCTCAATTTTGGACTCGAGGCAACCGAGATAGCTGATGATTTTTTCATCAAAAATTAATTACCTTGATCAAACACTTTTTGAAAAGGTCATAATACAATGGACAAAAAATAGGAGGAATTATAAATGAAATTAAGCTTAGAGAACAAGCTAGCCATTTTACATTAAGTATGATTGACTAGTTTGAGTCCATGGAGAATCACATGAAATAAAGATAAATAACAAGGGCTTGGATAACCTTAGGTCAGAGTGAAATATTGTGTGATTTGTTATCAGAATATTTCAAACTTGTTTATTTATGTCAAACAATGATATTGGGATCGATAGAGGATGAAAGATTTTTTAGTGCATTAGGGTTTTTGAAATAAAAGATAAGAAACAAACTAGATAAGAATTTGGAAAATTTCTTAAGGGTGTTTGCAACTAGCTACAATGTCTGAAGTTTTCCTTTTGAAAGGGCACTCACAATCTGGAAGTCCATATGTGAAATAAGAGTTTTTTGTAACACTTCAAATGCTGGTAGTGGTGGCTATGGCACAAATGACAGTGACACAATGAATGTTGATCTTGGGATCCAATTAATTAGATGTATGTAGGGCAAAGAAAATGAAGACCAAACTCAAAGTCAAGACAGCTCTCAATCTCATTGTCACAGTGAGGACTAGGATTTGATTTGGAAAATGGAAGTGAATTAGTAGTTTTTAGGTATTAATTCTACACTTCATGAATCATATTCCAAACTATAGTTGAAGATATTTTATATTGTATTCCATGAAATTGTGAATTAGATTGAATTCATTAACATATTATTAACAATTTCATATTTTAACTATGCCATACTAATAAGTTTTACATGTACTCAATGATTCATCATTCAACTCAATGCTTAATGTTTCCTTGCTAGCATGGATTTGTGCATAAAACATAAAATTTGCAGTGAAGTAAAATTTTGATTTTTGATTTGATATGTGATTCTACATCAATCTTCAAACTTTATGAATTATTTTGATCAGTTCCTTATCCATAACAAAGTCATAAAATGAGATATACTCCTACAATAGACCAACTCATGGTTTCTTAAATAACCTCATCACCTTACAATGAGAAACCAAGCAAAGAACAACACTTACCACACTACTTATAAATTCATATTGCATTCACACAATCTTTGATAAATAATTGAAAGAAATATTAATCCATTCCTTGAATAGAAGCTAACAGTTCAACATCCATAACACATGATGTGATATGACAACTTATAAATAACCCTTGATTATTTTGAGTCAAAAGATAGTGAATACAATACTAGAGAGCAAGATAGGTCAATATGCAAAATTAAAGAAATACACTAAGTATTTGAGTCATCTTTTGTTATTATAGAGCAAAATTACAACATTTCCTATCTATGTTATCAAATAGCTTAAACTGTACAAAAAGAGCTTATAGACATGAAAGATCAAAAAATTAGAACCCTTTGAATAGGCTCGAGGTTCCATTTTATAACATAAGGGAAGCAACAAGCAAAAAACCTCATCCCAAACCTTTCTAACAACCAAAATCTCAAACAAGAGGCATAGAAATAAAATCATGGATCCACTCATAGGCAAAGTAAATAATTATACTTTTCATTCCATGATTTAAACATATCCTCAGAAAGCCAATCATGAGCCAAGAGATTTTTGACATTCTTAAAATTTAGATAATACTTGGCATCAAGTAAAGCACTGGCCTCTCTACAAAAAAAATATATCAATTGTTCTACAATGACCATCTTGTTTGAATAGGAATTAAGATGATTTAAATCAACTTTTTCATCTTTGTAAATTAGAGGGATGAATGTGCGGATTAGAATATTGAGGCTATCCTTCCATTTCTCTAGGTTCTTCAACTCCCCATTATCTTCTAACAAGCAGGGTACAACCCTTTTGTCAACATTTATGAAAGAGTTCATTTTTTCTTATGCAACTTCAAATGCACTTTCCAAATACACTTTATGATTATGTGCCATCTTAACAATTTAAAAAGTATGATGGATACTAGGTGGGGCATCAAATTTGTTTGCAGATCCCTTATACATACATTTCAAAGATGTAAATCTAGGATTCCATTTTTCAAATATACATTTGAGTCACTTTTGATCCTCACTTATTCTAGTAATGGAATCCCTCAAATTCAAATATGACACACAGGTATCTTCCAACCTTCTTAAGATTTTAAACATTTTGTGCTCTAGGATTCACATTGTAATGTACACATTCTCCTATTGTTGGGTCTATTGAGCATTCTTCAAGTGCTCTTCCGGCATTTGAATCTTTTCTTTGAGTGCAAGAATCTTGAAGAATCATCGTAGTTGATCTATGGACACTTTAAAATGCTTTGGTAACTTTGAATTGTGCTTTAATCTTTTCTTTTATGGAAAAAAATCTCTTCAATTTAATTGAACAACGTCGTGTCCACCATTACTACTCACTCGCGCAAAGAAAAATTTAGCTCCAGCTACCTGCTAACTTAATTTTGAATGTGAGCCATTGATCTCATGGTGCTATGGATCTTTGGATGGATTAGAGTGAGTCAAATTATTTTGAAAATTTTGACCTTCATTCACCTCAATATTGATTCAATAGAATATTTCCATGTGAAGAAGCTCCTTCGTGTCACCATGGGCCCTACTACCTTTGGGAAGAGTTGAAAAGGATGACATGTCAATCCCCTATATCCCTGTATTCATGCATTATGAAAAATATCAAAGGTTGTAGGATTGCGAGGAGTGCCACCATAAGAGCCTTTAGATTGTGGGCCTGCCACTAATGCTTTCTAAAAGCTTGTAGGATCCATCTTGAAAGTTGGACACATGTCGTCCTTCCACACCCATGTGTTCTTTTTGTGAATATTTTATTCATGCGGTATGGCAGGGACCAATGAGATTTGAAGCTGTATTATGTAGGACCAAGCCAAGCTTTACTTAAAGAGTTTATTAAGCACGTGTTTGAAGCTTTCACTTAAAATGGGGCTACTTTGCTAGGTTATCATAAGACTCAGACTTAATTTAATTCAAACCTAGGACACAAAATATTAGACATGATGTAGAAAAGTTTCATAACCCATGGGACTTAATATTTTAACCAAATATTTCAAATGGAACACGGTCAATTAGACTAGAAAGTTGGGGCCAGTGCCAACACGACTTCAAAGACCTAAGTCATGACTTAAGGAATCAGGAACATGTAATAGCAAGTCAATGATTGATTATAAGAAAAGGCTATGGGTTTAACATTGTTATGGTTTAAAGAGGTTTTTAGCCCTTGGGTGAACCCTAATGCATGAAACATGAAACTCTAGCCTATAGATAACCAGTGAAACTCAAAACAATTTGAAATGTATTGCAAGGAACCACAAAAAAAAAATCAATAGTCCTATCAAATGAGATTAGTGACTCCTGACCCCCAAAGGAAAGGAAACATGAAATCATTGAAAATGAAGAAGCAACCTTACCATTCCATAGGAAGCATGCGTTGACTAGGGTTGACCAACACGAGTATGCAAGTTTGAGACATGTGGAAAGGCACAATTTTTTAGATCATATTCCAAGACTATCATTGACAATATTTTATATTGTATTTCATGAATTTATGAATCAGATTGAATAAATTAGCTTACTATTATTTTCCACTATTTCAATTTTCAAATGTAGAATCTAGATTTTGAATTTTAACTGTTATCTGGGGATTTAATAGTTTCAAGGTATTTAAATTTATACTGCATTTTATATTTCAAACTATAGTTGATATTTTATATTGTATTTCACAAAATTATGAATAAGATTGAATAAATTAACATATTATTAATAATTTCATATTTTAATTGTGTTAAACATGTACTCAATGATTCATCACTCAACTCAATGCTTAATAACATATTAACAATAGTAGCATATGAGTAAAAGCACAAAGTTGTGTCACACTTTTAGCCAACCTGTCAACACAATTGAATTTAAGTATTTCTAACTAAAAATCAATTTTGGTCAAACATATGATATAGTAAGATTCATTCTAGCTAAGTTAGATACTTCCACACCCTTTTCAACTAAAATTGTTGGCTAAAAAATATGGAGTGCTACCACTTTGAGTCCAATTTACCAAAAAAAAATTATTTGAAAAGTTTGAAGTTTCAAAACTCTTACTAATGTAAATAACATTTTTTTAAAAATTATAAAAAATACACTTTTGTAGATCCATAAGTGTAGTTTTGAAAAATATATTTATTTTAATAGTTTATTTTTTATTTATATTTTATTTTTTATTTTTACTAAAAGTAGGTTGTCAACACAAAATATTAGGTTGATTACCATGCTAAGGAAAAATACTAAAAATATTTTAAAATTTTGGAAAAAATATGATGCACTATATAAAATAATCTATTTCAAGATGGTATAAAAAATTTTCCATTTTAGATAAATATTTAATACGAAAGTTGGCATTTGATGGAAATAGCTATTTTTTTATTCACACACATTTTAATATTTTTTAAAAATATAATATTTATCAAAATTGGAAAAAAATATATCCATGCACTAAATTTCAAGTTATAAATACACGAAAAAAATTTGAAGAAAAAAAAAAAATTTACTACAAAAGTTTGACATCTCATGCAACTTCATTTTTCAACATTTTATCAACAACTAAATTATAGTGTTAGTTTATTAAAAACTAGTTTAAAATAATTTTTTAATTTTTTTTTAAATTCAAACATAAAATATACTAAAAAATACATATTTTACTAGTTTACATCATTTAAAAATTCAAAGCATATATGCCACTTTTTAGTGATTCAAGTTTAAAAGTTGGATCAGTGTTGGTTGTTTCCTTTATAAAGTGTGACATGGCTTTGTGCTTTTACCTATATACAACAATGAACATCAACAATCATTTAAGGTGTATCTAGTAGTTGAAACCTAAGTTTTTCTTCAATTGATAAAATAAATAATATAGATAATTGACTAAATTTGAGTTTTTTATTGATTTTCAAATGAAGGGAATACATAGAGGCAATGCAAAATATTTCTCAAAGACAACTCTGCACAAAGCTAAGTTGGAACTTGGAAACTCATATTATCAATATCAAATCATTCTATCAATCTTTCAGCAACTTCCACTCTTATTCTGCTGACAGCATCACTTGCCTAACTCAAGGTTAACCACTGAAAATCGCTAATAATGAATTATTGAAATTGGAACTTGACTGGAATATTTCAGTCAAAGTTTCATTCAAGGTTATCAGTAGTGATGGAATCCAAATAGTTTTCCTCATCCAGGTTCTGAGGAAACTAGTCCAAATCAATCTTTTTTGCATCCTCCACCTTCTTTCTGAAATCATCCTTTCCAATGAATCACTCAATTGTGTCAAAAACCTTTGGAAAACGAAGCTTTGTCAAGGTCCTTACCTTTTCATCCAACTTCATCTTTTTTGCAGCTAGATGATCCATAAATTTCTCTATTCCACACATTCTTACACTTTTGAATGATAGATGACAAATCCCATTGAGTGATCAATTTGATTATTAATTTTTTATTTTAATTCATTATTACTAGTTTTGTAGGATAGTTTGTTGAATTTGATTTGTAGCTTTTATTGTCATTATTTTTGTTATCCATTAAATATTTCTTGAGCTTCCTATAATGTAGTATCATAGCATCAATCAATTGAAACAATTCACACAAATGATCAATCCTCTACATTATTTCCTCCTAGATATTTTATTTCATATCCCTCATTGTTTCTCTATAAAATATAGTTAACTATTTCATAATCCATGTTTCTTAGTGCCTACCAACCTACCACCCACCTTTAAATCTTTTCCTTCCAAATTCCTACCACCTAGATTTTATTTCCAAATTTCTTTGTTTTAATTTTTGAAGTGATTCTTCCTCTCACGGCTTTTTCTCATCTAACCTTTTCTTCAGTTAGTTCAATTCCACCTCTATTTTCTTATCCTCTTTACTTGTCGATGTAGAGGTGGATTGTTTTATTCTTATTTTCTAATTCATTGGTCTTGTTATTTACTACTTTCCTCTTTGCTTTCTCATTTGCTAGGCCTGCCTGTAACTTCTCTATTTGAATCTACAACCTTTTTTTCTCTCTTTCTTTAGCAATGATGTGTACACCAATTCATTGTTCTTCTTTGATACATTAATTTTGTTAGAATTTTTTGTATCCATAAAAATTCAATTGGAAACTCCTCACCTAAAATTTAGAGCGATCCATCCAATTTTATGGTTCATTTTCAATTGTGGGAACAAAAAACATACATACTCCATGATTTCTTTATTTGGGTCAAATGTGGGTAATACCATGGTTGTTGCAAGATCTGAAGTTACAATAGACAAACTCTCTATCAGTTGCTTCCTTTCTTTTTTATACAATTATAATTTATTTTTAAACTCATCATTGTAATCAAAACCTAGGGACGTAGAAATAATGGAATTCTTGAATGGTGAAGGACTAGGAATACTTGCAGTTGTTGTAGCCACACTAATTGGAGGAGTTTCTGGAAGTAACTTCTTTGGGGTTGAACTAGTAGTTGGACTTGGACCTGTCATAATCCTTTCTCTCTTCAATATGCCTTGATCAATGGGTGTTTGTGTGGTATCTTGTATTTTTTGCCTCTTATGTGCAATTTGTTGTTGTAGCACATTTTTACCACTACTAGTACTACTACCCATACCATTTCCACCAATGGTAATGCTATTTGCACTATTTTTTCCACCATGGGCATGTCCCAGTTGTGATTGTATCTGACCATGAGGATTAGGAGTTGAAGCTTTAACAAAATGAATTGTTTCAGCTATACTTGTATGCCCTTGGTCTATTTTATCTACTTCAAGACCTCATTTATCAACTGGTTTTCTAGGGTCTACATCTATCAAGCTATCCAAATGCCTTATCCTTTGGGCCCCAAAGGACCACTTTCATAACCCATTTTTTTGGTTATGGTTGCTCCTGAAGTAAATGTTTGTTTTGTGGTCTCACTTAAACTAGATTTGATTTTCCTTGCATATCAGTTTCTTCACATTCATCATCAGTTTCTTCATATTCATTGGGATGCTCTATATTCCACAAATTCTTAAACTCGGAATCTTCTTCAATCTCTCCAAACTTTGCACTAGTTTTTGGTTCACCTAGATCCTTCCTCATAAACCAAAAGGTAGTTTTTTTTATTGTGACCAATTTTCTTCTCTACAATCATTATCTAGAGATTCTGGTATTTTTACTCTACTAGATGGTATACCACTTTTTTCATTAAAATTGGCGTACCTCCTAATTTTCTTATGTTGGTGCAATGCCATAATTTTTTCTAACAATTGTTCAAATGAAATACCTTTCTCAGCAGCAATTTTCTTCATTGCTATTTTGACCTCATCCCAAGAATCCTTGTTTCTCAAGTTTTCAAGGGTTTACTTTGATGTTGAATTCTAATTGTAGCATTCTTATTGGCCACAATCCTAATTTAATGGTGCCACATGGATCATTCTACTAGTGACAAAGAACATCAAATTTTCAAAAATTCAAAAGATCATGTGCCACACTAAATGATTTTCTCTCAAATGTGAACCCTCCACGTGAAAAAGGTAAAGAAGGAAATAAGGTCTTCTTTTTCTTACTATGAAAGTATAGTTCATAAGTACTCTCCATCTTCCTTACATATTCCAATGCAAAACCCCTTTGTGTCACATGTATTGGAAGTTTGTATGGCTCTACTAATCAAGTCTTACCACGATTATATTATTCCATTAAATTACTAATGGTGTTACCATTTCTTTTTTCCTGTTGGTGCAATTTCTCTGAGAGCATAAACAATCTAGGCATTGGAGTATTTGTAATTGCTTGATGTAATGGAGCCAAAAAGTAGTTTACAAAATGATTGTATTTCCTTCGAGAATCATGCATCCTTATCTTAGTGATCCAATCATATATTGGATCCATTTCCTTTTCCATAGCATTCCTATAGGGCTGAATCTAAAGCTTGTTAGTCTGAAACATTCCACTAAATTTGAATAGAAAAAAATAGCACAAGTAGGTTGTGAACCTAAATGTCTTAGTGGAACCTTCTTTAATCATTAAATATTGTTTATGCATGAATTCTACAATGTCCTCAAGAAAGTTATATTTGATAGGTTGTTCATTATAATGGATATTAAATATCGTTTCAAGGAGGCTTGCACCCAGTTCCTAATTGTTATCCAATCTGAGGAAGAATGCTAGCATGGAAATAGTATCCTGAACCCATGGTCTAAAAACTAAAAAATAATGAGGCTTATGATTACTTTTCAATAAGTTTCTAGGACAATCTTGAACTATTTTATTTAGAAAAATATTTTTCTCCCTTTCATCTACTGCTTCAAAATCACCAGCAAGCTTTTCTAGGTCAATGTGGACGTTTCCAAATTCTTCAGTTATAAACCCCATCACATTTCCAAATTATTCTGTAGAAATGGATAACATTTCTTCTTTACTATCTTTATTAACAATTACTCTTTTGTTATCATCATAATTGTGGGCACAGACCATGATAAATTTTGGTCAAGGGAAAACCTCATGTAACATCATGCACCCTAATCCACTTACCCACAGTGCAATGATACTATTAATTGGAATTCTTTGACTATTTTGCATTTGGTTTACAAACTTATTCTCACATGAAAAGCTAAGTTTGGAGGTAAGCCTACCATATATTTTAGGATCATAAATATCATGGTATTCATCACTAAAACCTAGGGTTTTAAGCACTCCAGCATAATCTATTTTTCTATCTAATTTTACTTTGCATTTCCCAACAACTTTGTATAGTTTGCTAGTGGTGGTAGACATGCTTGTATAGTGTGAATTCCCTCTTAATTCCTCCTTAATTTTTCTTAACTCTCTCAAGTTCTCAACCCTAAAACCAAAGTTTGATAAAATAAAATTTTAAGAAATGATGAAATGTAGGAATTCTATCTTTCACTTAGATTTTGATTCTTGAAAAGATTAATACTGACAGGCATGGACTGGCTTTGTTG